>JAYMFT010118598.1:0-27418 GCA_038088735.1 Panulirus argus
ATAATTTAGTGTAGCTCCGCATCGTTATTAGCTTTTATTTTTTTTCTCTTTTTTTACGTAATTACTTCCTCGCCTTAACAAGGTACAGAAAGCCCTCGAAGAAGAATCCTCGATTGGCTCTTTCCATTCCTTCTCTTAGAAAGTTGTAATATAGGAGGAGAGGTTTTCCAACACCCTTTACTCGCGTCCCTCTTATTCGTAAAGCGATTCAAATTAAAACTGATGATTCCCTCTTGGCGTTATGTACGAGGACTCGATACTGTAGATGCTAAAGCTAAATTTGTGCTCGATAAATAGGCCATGGATCACAGAATTGGTTGCTATGTAGAATCATGAAAACATGTAATTCAGAAAGGATCAACAGATGTATTCGAAGCAAGTAGACGAGTGGAATAGGCACCAGTTGATCCATTTTCCACCACGAGGGTGTTCAGCATGAGGGAAGTACCAAGATGTGTAGACTACACGATGTTGTTGCTGTTATACTAAGGCTTGGCTTCAGGTACTATTGGCGCTTTAACCTAATAAGATAGGGTTATTACATGAAATGTAAAGTGTGTGGCCAGAGAAATGGACACACCCTGGAACGCTACGCCTTGGATTACAAAAAGAAAATGGAACCTTTTACGGATAGGTCGAAACAGACCCCGTGAAAAAAAAAGAGCACCTTATTGTTAATTATGTTATATTGTTAACAATAAGATATATGATATTTTGAGACTAAACGTTTTGCATTTGATCGATGAGCTTACTGTATAGAAAGACTCTAATGTAATGAACCAGCCTAGTTAGAACTTATGATTATCTTCCCACTGGGAATAACGAACAGCCTTTGTGATCTCTCTACGTTATATTATTGCATTACCGCTTACAGGATAAGCATGGGATGCACAGTAACTTAGCCGTTCATATTGACAAAATCTATATATAAAAATAAGGGAAACGCCATTGCAAGTGGAGCTGTCTCTCCTGTTTTAAGTCACTAGAATAACACAGTTGTGTACTTTCTCTCCTCAAAGTATACCGTAGTTCCTTACTTGTGGCTCCTACAGTGCTGTATCAGGCTGCCACTCCACAAGGCTGGTCGTGTATAAAGTTTCTATAGTTCAGTGAAGCAAGGTTTACACCTGGTACTTGGATAGCAGAAGTACTCTTTAGGAAATGAATTTAATGCAATGTTGTCCTTAAATTTTTAAACGATACACGACTGATTCACAGCGATTATTTATCTATATTTTTGTGTGTCTATCTGTCTGTCTGTCTGTCTACCATCTGTATATTTATCTTCATACTTATATATGTATCTTCATGTTCATCTACCTATTTCTCTGTCTATGTATCTTTCCTATATAATTACCGACATAGCATTTGCAAACCATGCCCAACCATGGCCCTCTCAGATGGTATGAGGAAAAGATTAAAGAATTTAGTCAGAGCCCCACCTCCGGGTGTTTGTAGACCTAAATCTTAAAGGTAGAAAGATTATAAAAAGAGGGAAAAGCGAAAGGAGGAGGAAATTTCCATAGCTTCGCTGTTTAGAGGAAAAACGGAGCGAACCGTTAATCTTCATATGGCCCGTCTCCACAAAGAAACTGTGTGAAGTGTTACCCGGTCGTATGCTTTGTTGGTAGGGACACAAAGCATACACCTCGCGAAAGCATTAGCCGAAGTAATCCCTACAGAACTAAACAGAGTGAGGAAACCTCTTGCCGGACAGAAAGGGAATAAGTGAGACAGGTTTTTAATTCCACTCAGGCCAAGAAAGAGTCGAAAAAGACCCACCTGTGCATCTATCTACTTAATTGTCAGTTAGTTTAGCATTAATTCTGCTACCAGTTCCATGGGGCGTTCAGGAACATGCAGCCTCACACTTCACTTAAACACACTGTCATCCCATATCTAGTGTCTCATAAATATTTCATGAATTCCCATATTTATCTAAGCACTTCTTACTTATTTTATTTTGCATCCTAAGCTGATTCAAGTCAGCCCAGAGTTTCTGTTCACATCAACTCTGTTCACAAAACGTTTCCCTTTGCATCCAATCCTAAATCATTCACCTGACATTCTCATCAGGATATCTCAAGCCCTACTTGAGTCTTTCCTTGCACTCAAAAATCTGGGGCCCGATAATCTTCAACACGTTACATGCGATCATCAGAAACGCCATGGGATGCACAGTGGAAAAGTTTAAGGATGACCTGGACAAGTATTTACAAAGTGCACCAGATCAGGCAGGCTGTGGTGGTTACATGGGCCTGCGGGCAGCGGCTTTCAACAGTTTGGACAACCAGCGACCCAACCCAGCAGCTTGAGCCCAGCCCAGACAGTAGGAAAAGACCTCCGAAGACTTTCTATCAGTTATTCACCGGGTATAATTTCCCCTGCGATCCACCAGTCAGCCTTGAGACTTATCATAGTCTTGAACAACCTTTCATCTACTGTACTTTCTAGATGACTCTACTAATCCATCTTTCTACTGATTTCTTTACACTTCTTATTTTTCTCACACATTCATTCTTTATTTTGATTATCCTTTTCATTCCGGCTTTATCATCTCTATTGCTTTTATCTTTCCATTTTTTGAATTACATAAACTTAAGTTTTCACATATAGTACATGTGGATGGGACAAAAAAACGTTCCCCTCCATGTAAGCCTTTTGTACATACTGCAATATATATTTTTCCTTTCCTTTCACCGGAACTTTGATTGCAACTCTTTTTTCTCTCTTGCAAGACTGCTCACAACTTGAGCTTTCTCACAACCATTCTTCCTTAACTTTATTTCTAGATATCTAAGGTCATCCATAGCTTTAAGTTCATCATCAGTCAGTCTGATGTGTCACTCTGACGTTTCGTCTCTTTGACAATCTAAAGACTAAGTTTTTGTTTCATTTATTTCTGCGCCATCGTTCTGCATACATCACGAGGAATTCACCAGGTATTCATTCACCAGGCCTATCACTCTATCCACCTCCTCCTCCTCTGTTTAGCGTAACAGAACAGCATCAGCTGCATACAAAACTGTAGTAACTTCCATTTTGTCACACCATAATGTAGCAGTACACCACAGTCACCCTGCCTGGCTCTTATCACATGTAATGCCTCACACATAAAAAACATTAAACAACCATGGTGACGTCAGCCACCCTGGTCGCGTTCCCACATTCATTTCAAACCACTCACTCATACTACCACTTACTCTCACACATGCGCTGCTACCATCATAAAAGAAACTCATGGCAGCATTTAGAAGTCTCATGCACGCCACAATGAGACAGTCATTTTTTCTGAGAACACCTCTTACTTGTTCATATCCCGTTTCTAGATCCATCGATGTTACATCAACTTTCCTTACTGTTTTTTTCTTTTTTTCCCATTACCCATCTAACTGTAGACATTTGGTTTACAAGCCTTCTTGCCTTACTAAACGCACTTTGTTCTTCACATGTAAGGGGTTCACTACTCCTCTTCACACTTTGAGTTGCTATACCTACTAAAGACCTTACCATATACACGAAAGACTTATTTCTCTGCAATTCTTAAACACGCTTTGCTTTCTCTTCGTCTGCAAAATACAACAATAACTGCCATAATCCAGTCATCAGACATAAAACATTCCTCAAATGCCTCTGAACACACTTTCCAGATACATTTAACAATGGCTTCATAATTTTTATCTAAGATGTTGTTGAGGTTCTCTTGATTGTTTTCCCTTATTCTGGCCTTTACCGTTTTTCACGCTAGTTTATTTTTTATTTCATTTTTTTCTCATGTGCTGTGACACAAGTTGTCTGTTCGTCTACCTTAATGTACGTGCGAGTGAGACATTCTCCGTCCTTGCCTCGCGTATACTCACGTTGCACGTAAAGCATTTTTATGGATGGGGTTTTACCTTACCTCGTTTTGATAGATGTTTTTTTATCCGTTTCGAGGCCTGAGTCGTGCTGTCGTGGTGAGTCTGACGGTATAAAACCTTTAAAGCGACTTCTTTTACTCCAATGATAATTTACATAGTTGTCGACGGTGGAATCTGTATCTAACCTGAAAAGGAATTTGCCTTTGTCAAGCACGTTAAGGCGCTCAAATACACACGGCCCCCCGTACCACCCACCAAACTTGCATATTCTCAGCACCAAGTATTTACATGTTAAGATCTGCGCGGCTTTCCTCCTCTTCGGTTGTGACGTTTACATGACCTTCACTCTGTTGGTTTACGTTTGTCTTATTTCTCTGGTCTGTTGTATGTATACCATAATCATTTCTCTTGAAATATTCTCTCTTATATATCATCAATCCAACTACTGTCTGTTTCACGATGTCAATGTGTCGCATTCATTTCTTTGTAAAGCGAAGATTGGACGAAAAATTATCAGATTAGTTCGTGTCGATACAAGAATACTTTTCGCCCGTTAAAAAGTTAACTGAGCCGTTGTATAACCCATTCATTTAGTACTATGGATTGCCAGGCAGGCGTATTATAAGTTTAATGATGTTATAGGTTACCTGATGTTTCCCTGGGGCCCTAGCTTGTCCTGAGTAAGGGTAACAAGAAGCTCATTCTCAGTGTGAGCAACATATGCATCCTTTGCATGGATTGCTTATGATTATTACTTTCGGTGGATTATCTATACAAAGATCTCACTTCATTGGTAAAAAAGAACATATTGCTAGGAATGTGGGTCCATTTTTTTATTAGTTGATGTACCTTGCACAGCGGACTATGAAAGGAAACTTCCATTTTTCGTACCATAGCATTTGTAAAATGAGTTAATATAAATTCCACATAATTTTTTTTTCCTGTAATTTCATCTAAATTATTCTTTCGTTTTATCGTTGTGTTAAACGAAGCCTGAAGTAGTTTAAGCAGTTGAGGTTCTTAGAGTCCGCATCTCCAACTAATTTCGGTTTTGAATTTTTTTCGTTTGGTGTTATGATCCGATGCCGTCTAGTAGGACGATTTGATTTAATTTTCTTTGTAGATAACTCAATGCACTTAACAAAATTCATCGATAGTTATTACCGAGTCATCTAACCTTAGATTTTTATTATCTTTTGCATTTCCAGGGCTCATAATCTTTGAAGCGACCTCTGATATCCCTGTTCGTGTTGCACTGTAAACCTTTCTATTCAGTGTGAAATCAGGCATCACTGGCCAGCTACATGTACTGTGAAGTACTATTGAATGATCAAACACAGTGATCATTAGCAGTGTCAAAATTATGAAATGTATATGACAGGTTCTTATACATCCGTAGAGAGCTCCACAGTGTATGCATCTGAGAGTACGATTAAGCAATGGTATTCTATGTTGGTAATATCACCCAATTGCTTGTGTCTAGCGTCTAATTTCCCAGTTAGGATAGTAAATTTGGTATCATGCAGTATTTATAACTTCCTTAAATTTTATGATATTGATAGGAAAAGACTTTGTGTTCACCAGTCAAAACCGTTAGTTCTTCATATATTATCATTCATATCTTTATTTCCGTTGTTATTTTCATAAGAAAGTTGAGTGTTTCTCCACTCCCTTAGCCGCAGGCATTATAAGTGGACACTGGTGACTTCTGGCAGTTTAACATAACAGCTATACCAGACGCCATTATTGTTGCCAGGTACCGCTACGCAGCAATCTCTCAGGGTATTTGCAGTTTTTTTTTTTTTTAACCACCCGGATCAGTGATATTTAAGATATATCTGTCACATTGGAGAATATTGCATTTGCTTTATAGGATAATTTCCTACTGCTTCTGATAATAAAATTTTCGATGCATTTGAAGATTCTTTTTCCTTTTGTAGGATCGTCGTATGACAGAAGAGTTATCCTATAACAAGGTTATCTGCTGTTGGTAGACTTGGCAACTCTGAGCATCACCCGGGTCTGGTATCGGGTTGCTTGTCGCGTACTGTGGAATTGTACATGATTGATCGATAGATTCATTTCTTGATTGTTTGATAGTCCAGGGAATTGTGTAAAATTGTAAATACTTGTTTAGCAGGAGGAGGATCAGTAGACTTAAGCTGTTGTTCTAGCGTTTTCGTCTATACAAGAGTCATAAAAATATTGTAACGCATTAGAATTTATCAGTGAAAATAGACGCATGTAAACGATGTCTTGTCTTAACAAACAAATACATCACTTTTCAAGTTCGTAATGTGTGTGTGATGTTCCATTTGTATCCTTGGCTGTAGACTGTATGTGTCCTGTCTTCCCATGACAATAGATAAGAGTGGTGGAAAGTGAAGCGAACAAGGCCAGGCTATAGTGGTTCCCCAGCTTCTGTACCTCGTCGTAAGTTGATCCTGTATTTGTGGTATTATTCCTATAGGTAATTATCTTCCGTAGGGGAGGGTAACGTGTCCCCGTCTCTCTCTCTCTCTCTCTCTCTCTCTCTCTCTCTCTCTCTCGTTTCTATGTAATAGTGTCTCTAATACGAATGCCTGTGTATATGTGATCGCCTTTAACATTTGATTATTGTATGTAAACACGTCGAATGTCACAGCGGACTTATATACAGTGTAAACATCTGCAAAACCTTTCATTCAGCGCCCAAGATGTAAGCAAACATAGGCAACACACACAAGCACAGTCGCTGTGAGAACAACATTCTCCCTTAGAACGTATGGCCGGCCACTTGCACACCCACCGTGTGTCTCGTGAAATGTATGCAGGCACACAGTCCCCAGACACGGTCACATGAACATGCACGCCTTCTTATCAGTTTTTGTGTTTGCATTAATGATAAGGAGAAAAGAGAGAGGAGGGAGAGAGACCGGAGAAGAGAACGAGGAGAGGAATTTTAGAAGGTGCAGAGGGTGATCAAGGGCACGGGAGAGTGAGAGGGAGTAGGATGTGTTAGGGGGATACTGAAAAGAGGATATAAGTGAGGACATAAGAAGGTCGTGGAGAGGGAATGAAAATAAGGGTTTGCGACTGAGAACATGAGGATAGGACGAGAAGATAATAATAAAAAAAAGGAAATGAGGAAGGAGATAGATGAGTCATGAAGATAAAAGTGGGAGAAAATAGACAGGAGTTTATACGAGCAAGGCTGGGCCAGAAATCAAGAGAAGTTGGAGGAGAAATGGGTAGATAGAGTGGAAGGCGGGGAGAAAGGGTATGAAACAAAATAAGGACAAATGGTTAAAAGTGTCGGAGAGAAAGAACACGATATAGGGTAAGATGAGATGATGATAAGAAGAGACAGCAGAAACACGAGAGGGTAAAGGCGCTCGAGCTGAGAGTAACCGAGGTTTGCAGATAATGAGTGTCTCTAATTAACTAATGATCGATCGATTAGGGAAGGTTGTAATGGGCGAGGCGAACAACGACACAGCCCCTGCCTTCATGCACCACACATACTGAATTTAAAAAAGGTTTTGAGGTGCCTGTGTACAGTGGACAGAGGTCTGTGTTAGGATCTGGTAGGGTCGCAATGGATGTGCATATCAAGTTAATTGCAGGCTCTCCTAAGCTTAGCTTTACGTCTCTGTGATTTTTATGCTGACAAGGTATTTATCTGTGTTGACATGTTTGCTTATGCAGATTAGACGGCACGACCAAGTATATCGCAAAAAATACTTGTCTAGCTTACTGTAGACACCAGGAGACGATTTATGAAACTCTTTCTTGGATTCCTCGACAGGCAAAAAGTGTTCCGAAGTTTTTATGGTGTTAGTTACGCTGTAAGCAGCAGATTCGCTGGCTATCGCTCCAGGATACTCTGCTCTGAGAGATTCAGGGAGGGTGACCCATGGTAGCCGAGTCTGATATATTTTATCCACTTGTATTGCACTGGCGGCCCACATAGTGTCCCCCTGGTCGGTTCGCAGTCTTTTTGAGATGCTTAACACTAACATGCCTTTCCTTCCCTTTGTGTTGCACCGAAAGAATATAGTAATATACTTTGCACTCGAGTGAATCTTATGTTTATAGCATTATGTATCATGGATAAAAACGCATATATTGTCCAATACTCATTATCATATCTAGACACTCATATTTCTTCGAAAGTATAACAGGAATTTCGAAGCCTATCATCTCTTATACCGTCTGGTTGTAGACTTGCACCTTTACTCTGGAACCACCGCTGTTGTCAACTCGGTCCACCAGTTGTTGTCTCTCGTCTTTGTTTGTTTCTCATTTTTCAGTTGTCTTTTCACCTCAAGTCACCGAGGAATGCAGCTTATGGTAGCGACCCCATTCCTAATTGGCTAAAGGCGTTAGGGTGAAATTTCTCTTCTCTCTTGCTTCCTTAAATAAATCTTCTGCATCACTTCTTTTTCATTTTACATCCACATCGTTTCAGTATTTAATTCTTACTCTTACACTTTCTTCCTCCAGGAAAAATAGGAAACATGCATGGAACTTGTACAGAAACGTTTAAAAAACTAGATACATGATTGAAATCAGTCCCAGATGAACCAGTGATCGATTAGGTACAGCAGGTGGCAGCTGTACTAGTAGTATCATACATCAAGGAAGACGTGCAATGAGCGCATCGCTCCAGCGCTGCCATTTTGGTTAAATCTCATTGAAGGGACTCATAGATAAGCACTTTTCGTGGTTCATGGAGACTCCAGTTCCATGAGCGTACACAGGGAAAATTTGTGTAAGAGTAGAGCACAGAGCACACTAGAATCACAAGGCTACACTAACTAGCATGGAAATTCAGGCTGTCGCTTTTATTATGAAACACCTCATGAAAAAAATCTTGTAAGGCTTGAGTTTGATTCTATTTTACATGAGGAAGTGAAACCAGACTGTTTTGCATTTGACATGACCTCTTATATAAGAGGATGATAAAGAAACTGAATCTTCAAGCAGGAATAAGGGAAAGACTCCTTGAAAGGACTTGAAAGGCGAATGAAATTACCTCTGTGGAAAGGAACGCTAGACGCTTGCCAAAGAAGCTTCGAGAAGTGGGGTGTGCAGTGTTCACTCCTGGAACTACTGATTTTCTAGATTTATGTAAATGATTTGCTAGAAGGATTGGACTCATACCTTTGTTTGTGGATTATGCAAAGGTTATGAGGGAAGGCAAGAGTAAGGAGGATTGCTTAAACTTACAAGGGAACGTAGGTGAACCCCAGTGTTGGTATGATACACTGGTTGATGAAATTCATCCCAAGTAGATACAAAGTAATGAAGATCGGACACAGTGCAAGGCCTCGATGTGAATAGTATAGAGCAGGAAATACGATGCAGATATCTTTGTTCTCTGAAGAGGGACTTGTGAGTAGACACTGTACCTAAAATGTTGCAAGAACCCCGCTATCAGAGAACTGTAAAGGTGACTAACTGTCTGCTGGCAAATATCAGAATTACATTCAAGCTCATGAATAAGGAAAAAATAGCATAATGATCATGTCTTACATGAGGCTGAAACTGAAAAGTATCCTTCTCGTGTTTGTGTCAGCGTCCTTAAAGAAGAACGAGGAACTAATAGAGTAGGTCCAACGGCAACAAAGACGATATCAGAATTAAGAAAGCTGAGTTACAGTGAGAAGTTAGAGACCTTTAATTTTGCCTACCTTGAAATAAAGGAGAGCAAGTGGTGACGAGAACAATTTTTACATTTCTGAATCAGTTTCTTGACGCCCTCTGAAATTCTCTTCGAAAGATGAAAAGATACAACAACGTGAAATTAAGCACGATATTTTAGATAAATTGTGAATAACTACTTTCGTAGTACAGAAGGAGTGGGGTGAATGCAATACACTAAAAACGAAACTTTAAAGTTTAAACTTTTGTATAACTGTAGAATAGTTTAATAGATGTGGCCCTACGAGTGTAGCACTCCCTCCCCCTACCATTCGCATAGGTAATTGCATAACTTCTTGTGGTTTGCCTTGTATACAGGTTTCTAAGAGATTGTTCTCAAAGATGACTTTGCCATCGCATGGCCCCGTCGCTGAGGTGGGGACGTTAATGAAAAAGGGCCAGATGCTTCTGGTATTATTGTACAGGGGTACGATTCCTCTATCAAGGAATAAAGTATTGAAACTGAACTGAACTGAAATACAACCATTTTCTCTCGACCATCGGAAGTCATGTAGGGATTGTCTCAGTGGTTCTGTCATCTCTCTTAGTGTTTACATACATTTTGGCTCTTCCATCCTTATACCATCTTATATTTATGAAAAGTCTTTTATTACATATTTGTTTTTGTACCATGGATGACAACATGGCGACGGTTGAGTCGGTGTGTTTGATAGACGCCTTTCTTTGGCCGTTCTCAAATTACCTGAAATATAACCAGGGAACCTGATCAGCAGACCTTTTGATATTACGAGGTGTGAGCGAGTGATGTATTCAAGTTGTTTATTAGTGCATTTTTACCTAGGCTGTGTGAACTTGACTTGGAGGCCTCAGCAGGTGTGAGCCACACCGATTACCATTTACTGTATCATGAAGTTAATCTTGTTGCGTACTAGCAATGAGGAGTATATTCCCTTGCCACCATCAGCATGGTACAGTGTTTGCATTGCTTTCCGGAAAATATCCTGTTTTGGGAACTGAAGAGTTTAGGAGGCGGTTGATGGAGGGTTCTTGGGAGTGTGGTGAGGAAGAGACAGCTAGGGAAAGAGAAGGATAGGAGGAGGTTATAATAGATCCCGAGCTTAGTATTTAGCGCCAGTTAACTCAGAATAAATCCGTGGCTTCCATTCCGGAACATGATATAGGTTTGTTTTCCTGCTAGTGTCTTTTTTATTTTTACTTTCTTAATCATTATTTTTAGAAGATGCATTTCTCTGAGATGTATGTGTGACCTTGTGAATTACTCATACTTCCGGTACAAGAAGGCTTGATGTCTTTGTTGTTACTATGTGTAATGCTCTTTTTTTTTTTGCAGTGTACTGAAATCATACAGGAATTAAGCAAATAATTTAAATATATAATGATCACTTTTCGTCTTATTTTGGATATCTTGTTGTCCCAGTGTTTTGTTATTGAGTAAAGTAACACTGACGTAAGCATTATTATTATTATTATTATTATTATTATTATTATAATCATCATCATCGTCATCATCATTAACATTATTTTACAATCCTGGGGTTACTTCTTGATATCCCATTTACACGAAACGAGTACCTGCTGAAGACCCGCCATACAATTGCCTGTTGCTTAGCTAAGGAACTGTCTTTCATCCTGTGATGGCGAGATGTATTAAACTTCATTCTATCTTTCTGTTCACAGAACCAACAGGAGAAATGCCAAAAAAAGAGAGGCAGCTATATTGAGTCCCAGCTCTATTGTCAAGATGGTGAGTACCTGAGGATCTTATTAGCTTTAGAGATTTATGTATCGTTGTTAGACTGTATGTAGTCAGGACATTTGTCTATGCAATGAATTGTGTTGTTTCAGAAACAGTGAGCGCTGATTCCCCGTCCTTTGCATGTTCATCTTTAAGATAATTTCTTAATAGACTATACTGATTATCTTACTGTCTTACTAAGGTAGATATTTTCATGTGCAGTTCTTATATCCTCTTTATTTTTTGTGTGTTCAGTCAAGTATCGATGTACAAGAGTGAGGTGTGGCAAAAAATATGTACATACATGCCCCCCAACTCACACACAGTCAGTCACTATGACTACCCAGAGCAATAACTTGTCCAGGGACGAAGTAGAAGCTAACTTTGGTGCCACACAGACCATTACACCGTAAATTTCGACAAATGGTTTCCGAGACACCAGAGCCTTAAGTTCACTCTGCCGATCGATAACTTAAAATAACTTCTAGCGCTCTCTCGTGGCTTGTAATTCCTGTTCTTGAGTCTTCCTTCTTCTTGCCTGCTTTCAGTCTCTCAGTCTGTGTTTGCTGTCTAATTAATTACCCTCTCGTCATCGACTGCTGATATTTCTATCCTACTAAATCATCAGTAAATAAGGTTGGCTATAGCTGACACTGTGACCATAGTTTTGGCAGAAGTCAAGTACGTCACAGCAGTTTTCAGTGTACTCTTAAGAAACTTTCCAGACCTGAGAAAATGAGTTAACATTTTCCCGAAAAACAAGTTGTTCACCTGTGCCTGGTATTAATGTACTGATCCCGTAACCTTGACCTTTTGGCTCGAGGAATACAAAGAATTCAAGCAGCATCCGACCATTGAGTCTTTTCGAGACTGTTTATAGTAAACGTTGAGTCCAGAAACTTGTTGTGAGACTGTTTATAGTAAACGTTGAGTCCAGAAACTTGTAGCTTAGTGTGGTAAAAGCATATGAGCATAATGATGACTGAAAAAGGAAGACTTGTGAACTCTGCATGTCTTTAACGAGGCGCAAATAACGTCAGTCGTAGACTTAACTGTGGTGTTGAATTCAATTACTCTGACTGATAGATCATTACTTATGTTAAGAATCCAATCCAGTTGAACACGAGTTTCATCACTACGAGAGAAATCATAGAAGCTCTAGCTGACGACTGAGCACCACATTTCTCCACTTCTTTTAAATTCATTTAATCATCTCGTGGTCGATCTGCGTCTCGTCTCGTCACAGTTGCCCCTCTAAACTCAGCTTTGCACAGGGTGTCCTTGTGTGGCAGTTACAACCCAGCATCTGAAAATCTTTCCGTTTCCTTTTCTAAAACCAATACAACTTTCCCATCTCCTTAGGTTGCTCTGCGTTTTATCCACTCAAAACATTAAAACACTTATCACCACAAGAACATCTAATCTGTCTTGGAAACCCCGCATTATGCAGCTAGCCAAGTAGCCATATCTGCCTATAGAAAACAGGAAGTCTTGTGCAGCTGCCGCGGGTTTTCCTCTACTAAACAGTTGCTCCAAGTACACAAAGGATTGATTCGTTCTTGTAAGGTGAACCATTCTCATAGCTTGGGAGGTTCTAATTCTACGCACTCAACAAAATTGAGTCCAAAGCAAACCAAGTTATATACTCCCAGTCTAACCACAAAAACTTGACCCATTTACCGTGACTGCAGTGTTGGGTAACTTTCCCTCTTCTGTGAATATTCCGTGGGTTCTGCTTTGGAGAAATGATTCCTTGTATGCCCCCGCCATTAGGTAGACCACTGCAAACCACTGCGTCACACGATTACAGTGTGGTCTCGTAGCTTAAGGATGGGTTGTACTACATCGCTAAGCTTTGGGACTCTACTTTCCATGTCACTCGAAACAGTTATTACCTGCCCCCGTTGAAAAAGTAGATTTTCCACGTCCATCAAAATAGATCATTCTCTCTCTCTCTCTCTCTCTATTGTCTGTCTTTCCCATGTATTCTTTCTCTTTCTCTCTATTGTTCTATATTTTTTGCCTACTTCATATTTCATTAAAGGCCTGGCTTCAGTGAGGACTTGTCTTTGACCGGAACCTTCGAAATCGAAATACAGTATGAAAGTTGGCAGGTGGCGGGACTGGTGCACAGTGATGTGTGTAGATGGTGTTAGATTTTTAGATTTTACGAACGTGACAGTTACGCTTCACACGATGTCAGTACTATTTCCTTGACCCCTAACATTTTGATCTCATCACAGCTAGTGTACGTTAAGGCCAGCATTGGTAATGAGGTTAAACATGGACGCTAACGGTGATAGAGCTCTCGTGCGGACATGATACACGGCGTAGGATACGCAGACAGGCGGACGGAACGGAACCCAAGCATCACACAGCCGAGCATGTGTTCCCGGCTGGCATGGTCCGCTGTCTTGACCTGACCTCATGACCTGGGTCTTGACCTCCCACAAATCAAGAAAAATAATGAATATAAACAAGAAACCTGTGCACAAGCAGCGAGTGTTAACTGGCCATCTGGCGCTGTTAATATCAAAGTACAATCCACATGGTTTAGTCCAAAGAGGATGGAGTTAATCAACAGCAACATGAGGAGGGTGAGGCAGGTGGCTTGGCATGCAGGGGAGGGTCCAAGGCGTGGGTGTAGCTGACTACCGTGTGGATGGGTTCCTTCCGCTATCATGTCCGCCATAGTAACACATTGTTTGTGTCCCATTACTGGCCTTATGCGTTACTAGCTGTGTGTGGTGTTTTCTTCTGTTGTTTTATAGCCCGAAGCCTGTTTTCTTTCTTGTTTTCTACCTTTAAGGTTGTTTTGCTTCCTTATTTTCTTTCCTTGTTCCTTTTCATTGTTTTTTTTTCGGTATGCATTGTACATTGTATTTATTTTTGATTTGTCTGTCTAACGTTTTCTGGGCGTGCGCACCTTATGATATTTCTTTAGCACGTCAAAAACTCTTCTTGCAATTTATCCCATGATTTTGTTGGGTCTGTCACTGCTACTGCTGGAAGTAGCTACTACCATCGCCGCTATTGCTGGTAGCAGTTACCAAACGTGTAGTTTCGTCTTCTGTATCATCACGGTCAGTCGAGACGAAACTCTTTAAAGAAATAACTCTCTACAAACCCCCATACAATACACAGGAAACTTGTCATTTGAGTCGTTACTTCTTTTCTCGTCAGAGGTCTCTGAATACGTATTTTTCGGCCTCATCTTGTCCTGCTTCACTCTGTGTCGTATGTCTTGTTTCACCATGGCTCCTGCCTCATTTTGTCGTGCTTTGCCCTGTGTCCTGCTTCACCCAGAGTCTTGCCTTACCATCGATCTTGACTCACGTTGTCCTTGTCTCACACTGAGTCTTTGAGTACCCTAGATCTTGCCTTACTCCATATCTCGCTTCACTATGGATGTTGTTTCACGCTGTATCTTTCATCTTCCCTCACCCTGGGTCTTGTCTCGCCCTGGAATTCGCCTCCCCTTGTTTTGTCTCACCCTGGATCTTATTTCACCATTGGTCTTGACTCACCCTGTGTCCTGCCTCGCCCTGGATCTTACCGAGTTTGGCAAAGAAATGTCTTATTATAATTTCCATAAAGATATTGAAGGTGTTTTCAGAAACACACAATGCATTCGCTCGAGAGTGTTAACCTTTCTGAAAAGGTAGTATATTTGTTTTACCCAGTGACTATGGTTTGTTAAATTCGCAGAGTAAATAGGTCAAAATGAAAGTAGACCATGAGAGGTAGTTGATTATCAATGGAGAAGAAAGGAATGCACTTTGGGAGGAGTAGAGAGAGTGTTTTTGTGGTTTTGAGGCAAGGGGTCGAATCTTGGACAGAGGGGATCTGATTGATATGGATAATGTTGTAATATGTGGTACTAGTGGGGGGAAGGAGGGCATGGGGGTCTCCTTGGTGTAAATGGAAATGAGGAAAAGCTTCTTCAATTGTGTTTTGAAAGAAGAATGATGAGATATGATACATAGTTTAAGAAGAGATGCATTTATAAGTATCTGTGAGTGAGTGGGATTATAGGTAAACGAGAATTAATGGATTCTGTGCTTATTGACATGGATGTGAAGATGTGAACGTACTGAGATGGCCTACTGATGGAATTATGGAAGGTTGGTGGTGGTTTTTTCGGAAAAGAGGAAATGACATATGTGTAAATGAATTGGTGAAAATGAGCGAGCTTGGAGAAACTGCCAGCGTGCAGATGTATTAGGAAAGATGGATTGAGAAGTGTCATAGGGAGAGAGTGGGAGACTAAGGAAGTGGAAGTGGAAGTTATTTAAGGAAGCAGCGCTTAGGTGTGCAGCTGAAGTTTGAGGGATGCAAAAGTGGAATGTGGACATTTGAGAAAGGGTAGTGAATCGTGGAAAGAGAAAGTTAGATCGCAGTGAAAGAGGAAAGGGACGTGTATGTAGAGGAGTGCAAGTTACTAGGAGGAATACAATAGAAAGAGGCAAAAAGTTTGAAAGAAGATACGACAGTTGAAAAATGAATTGTAGATGAGAGAGATAGAGTGAGGGAATATCGATCTTCAGAGAAAATAAGAAAGTTGTCTAGAAGTGAAGAATGTGAAGAGAACAAAAGAAGAAATGGGGGCAACGTTGCGAAGTTTGAACGGGGAAGTGGAAACAGAGAAGTGAAAAGGAGATATTATGGGCTTTCTGGAAGATTGCTGAATGTGTCCCATAACTGAGAGGTGAAAGTGGTGTGCTTGGAACGAGGTGGCATGGGGAGTGACAGCCATGCCGAGTAGGGTGTTGGAAAGGCAGGAGGTTGTATTAGCCTTTCACGTGATAAAATATAGGTGTGAATTGGGTGACAATGCAACTGAGTTTCTCAAGAAAATGGGTGACGCTGATGGTAGTCATGCTGCAGGGCATATGCATGATCCAAGAGGACGCATGTGTCAACAACCCACTTGCCTCAGGCTGACGGATACAGAACGCTCTTTATCTCTGTGTGGGATTGGCGATAGCCTAGTCGCTTGTAGAAATGCCGGTTTGTGCCTCCAGAGCAGCAAGATGGGAGATGATTCTTTCCCCCCATACACAAAAATCCATTTGTATATATGTATATTTATTTACTCATGTGCATATGTAGATAAACAATATCGACATATTCGAAACGAGTACAAAGAAGTGGATAAAGTTTAGGTTATGTTTATTACAAGACCGCTTTCGGGACAAGTGAGCCACCTCTCTACTGCCAGCTACATACAGGCAAGACTGTTATATAATGTCTGCGTGGTTGTTATGCTCAGATGAGGACTTAAGCTGGTGGGTCAGGTTGACTATAGGTACCTGTGTCGTGTGTGTGCTTTTTTGTGTGTGTTTCTCTTTAAGTGAACGAAACAAGGTCCCCCTTTATTTACCTCTAACTTTATTGTTCAGTTGTCCTTACTGCTTGACTGTGGCGTGACATTTAAGTTCCAAGGATTCCACCACGACATACAAAATTATTTAATTCACCTTACACTCTCTACGCCACATTTTTATACTAATCATTCACCAACCATCTGGTGAATACCTGTTGAGTACCTGGTGAATTCTTCGGAGGCCTTCTATTCTCTTAACAGAGACAATTAGGAGACACTATAATATTACGAGACTGATAGACTTTTCATGCAAATTGACCCATGATATTTTACTGATGTATAATTAATTTGTCAGCTTAGTACTTTGTTAGAATTATTTCTATCTTCTGTATTGTGTTTCATTATTTTGTGTACTATGGCAGTTTGGTTTTGAATTTTATAGGTCGACCTAGATGTTGGAAGACACAGCTCGCATGCCCATGTAGCCTCCATAGCTATACTTTGATCAACAGAAGCAGGAAAAGTCTTTCCTTGATATATTTACGCACTAAGTGTAACTCTGCCCTCTGCTAACATAAAACATCAGTACCAACTGGTATCCTTGCATCCCGCATTATACTAAGTGAAATCTTTTTATTATTCTACAAACTATTGCACAAAACAAGGTCGTCTCTTACCACAGAAAATCTTTACTGCCGAACACTATGAAATGTTCAGCATTAAACATATGATGGATTTGAGTGTTCTCCACAGCGGGGGAGGTTTGTGGGTAGTATGTCTCTTCTCACCATGGCCGGGATTTCACTCTACAATGAGGTCCGTTGTGGCGCAACTGCTTGTGTTCACTTCTCGACTCACACTACCTCCCTCAGGGGATCGCACTCCTGTTCCTGTGGCCGACCTGGTGGGGGGACCATAACGAGGATGAACATATACCTGTTGGTGTACACTTATTTCCGCACATCTAACTATAGGGTGTAGGGGGTTCTTATCTGACTGTTCGCATCTTTCCACAGAATGTGCCCATTTAACGTTATCCATCCAGATATCGTTCACAAATATTTAGAGCCTCTGCTTTTTTCCTGGCTTTCGGTGATAATAATTTCAGTATTTACCAGCCTTTTTCATTTCTATTTTTTTCCAATAATTGATTACACGTTTGAGTCTGTCTTCGGTGCTGAAGACTCATGAAAATCAGTCTTTTGTCAAAGTTGATGTCTTGGTCTGAGCTAGTCAGGTTCCTCATAGTCTAATTGAAATCCGAGAATGGCATTTTTTTCCCCCTTTTCCATAATTCCCACACAAAACTGACATACCTTTTGTTCAGTGCTTACCACACATTTACACAATACTCTGTTCTCCAGCTGAGTTTGTCTTTGCTTCCCATATCTTCATCGTGTTATGGTTCTTCAGCAACTTTCCGGGATTACCAATAACAGTTGTCCTGGCTGTGACGAAGGCATAGCATCTCAGTGGAGGTAGTCTTGCCTCTTCTGAGTTGCAACACATCCTGTTATGGTTCTTAGGAACTCCTGAAGAACGCCTATTGCAGCCGTCCTGGCTATAGTGAAGGTATAGCAGTTCCGTAAGAGTCACGGGGTGGTGCCTTCTCTTGGATGTAGTATAACAGATCCTTACAGCCGCTGGGGCAAGGGAGATTCACGTCTTTTGTCATTGCCTGGTTAAGCGGGGGAATATGTGACTACTGTATCATTTAGAGTGTCCTGTCCATGTCCAAAGTTGTGCAGATGGTTGACAACTATGGCTACGTAGCACCAACGGCAGTCGCTCATTCAGCTGTTCCACCCAAGCTGCCTGTTAAGTCCCAGATGCTGTTCTGATACAACTTGATACGGTTTATGGTGGTGTCCCAGACTTGCAGGTGACTTTCATATAATGCAGGCCTCTACTGAGACTCATGAACCTGTTCATTGAACCTTGCTGCCCGTCTTCCTTGTGAGGAATTCTGGCATCTTTAGGTAGGCCGTAGAGACCAGTCATCCCCTATCAATCCTTCACCTTTGGTAGGATGAGGAGGGCTGCACTATTATAGAAACAGAGTATCAAGCTCTAAAGGGTCTGGTGAGCCAAGAATAGATACCTGGAGCAGCCTTAACCTTACATGCGTACAGCCCTGGGAACACCGACAGACAGGAACTATATCTTCTCTGTACATTATTTAGGGAATAATTTTACTCATATCAGTGAATGGTAAGGAACTCTGCACGAACAGAGAAGATAATGCTTCTCATCGAGCGCTGGTGAAAATTCCGGGGTGATGGACCCCGAAGGCGTAGATCTCACTCCAGTTTAAATTCTCGCGGCATGTCCCTGGTTCTTGTTCTAAATCGATGGCTGTTTTACTACACTATTACTTGTGGCACTCCCCACGTATTGCCTTACCCTCACCTCTTGGCGAACTTAAGCCAGAGTCCTCAACAAATACTGTTTTTACCTAACATCCTCCAATGACTTGCCTGAGGAAGTGTGAATCGTCTATCTGTCAGCATTCGCCTATCCGTCAAAGTCTGATTGTCAGCTGGACGACTTCATATTGTTCCTAATTTTTCATGCATCGCTTCTTCATTCACTTCTAACTCACTCGCAAACCAATTACTTTCGCTTGCACGATTTTCCTCAGCAGTAGCTGTCTTTGTGTTGCCACTGTCGTTCCCACTTGAGAGCTGCACTTATGGCGAAATCAAGGCGCAGTTTCTATGTCACACTGGTCATTCTCATCTTCCTCGTTATTGTCTGTTCTCTTTGTCATATTTGACACATGGAAATACTCTTGGCACATTTTTGTTATGTCTTCTCGATGAACAATCTCCCATAAAACTTTGTTTACACATAATTCCCTTAGTTATGCGATAAGGACCATCGTACCCGCAGTTCAGTTGAAATTCCGGTCTTAGAGATGCGTGCTGGGTTTCTTCTTATATCCTACCGGGATTTTCATAAATTTTCGTGGTCTCCCATATCCTTCACGTCTGCTGCTGGGTTTCTGTAAATACAGGTGACAAGTGTGAAATACTGTTTTGGTCATTAGTACCATGTCCTCTCAATAATCATCTTCATTGTACCGTGGCTTCACTGTCTCGGTGTTGATTCGGTAGGATACGTTTGGATCCCCATGAAAGTAAATCAGTAAATATCACAGTTCCCAGATATTCCGATGGCCGCTTGTGTTTTATGTAAATATTGATATTCGTAACATCAGCATCCGGTGTTCAGGGTTATCGTCGGCCATCGTCCTCAAAATCTGGTTTCTGGTTCCATTCGCTCTCTCTGTTGCTCCACTTCTTGACGGGTGGTAAGGAGTGGAAGTGTTATGCTGCACCCTGAATATGAGACATTAGTGTTGCTTCCCGTCATTCAACACGGCGTTAAGCATTTCATCACCGCCGTCGATAACCAGCTGTTGAGGCGTGCTTTCAACATTGACTACCTGCGTCGCCAATGCTTGTGCTACTTCTGTTGCATCGCTGTGATTTCTCATGAACGCAGTAGTAACGTGCCACTTTAGGGCATCTGTGACGGTCATGATACATGTGTTCCTGTTTTGGGATACGTTTTCGGGTTTCACCAGGTACAGATTTCTGAAGATGTCTTCTACCGCCTCTGCTGTTGTGTGTAGCATTCATTTGTTGCAGTGTAGTTGTCATGGACGATTTGTTTCTTGAGCACAGCGTTACTTCGTCTGTTGCTATGTGTGTCCGGTTCATATGACACCCGGGTACTTCTGCAAGAGTGCACGCGCATCTCTCGCTAGCCCGCGCATTATGAACATCTTACATAGTGGCAAAACTCCTGACATCATCTTCAGTAATGCAGGACCAGGGTGCGAATTTATTCAATCCAGCCATTGTCAACACGGAACCGGCTATGGCCCAGAGTGGGCAAACATTACACTAGCCAGGTCATCACAGACAGCCGTAGGGTTCAGGTGTCAACACCTGGCACATATATCCTCTCTGTAAACACTGTCACTCACTTCCAAATACTGGGGGCATAATGGGCACACTGTGCTGTTTATTCTTATGGCTTTCAATATATATATATATATTTTTTTTTTTTCTTTTTTTTTTGCTATCAATTTCTTTGTCTGCTGCATACTCATTCTTGCAACTGACTACCACTCTCAACTCGTCTCCAGCGTATTCCTGATAGTGGATGCCACTACTGCATTGTTTTCCAGGTTAATAATGTACTAATGAGTCTTGCACTCCCAGGATCATTTGCCTCCTGGCTATCCTTTTGTTTGGCATTTTTGCCTTTAAACTTTACTCAAGACTGTTGGTCCGTAAAATTATGCATCTAATAACCCAAAATCAGCTTTTTGTGTGTATGTTGCCTGTGTCTTGGCTGGTGTTTCTTTCTCACTAACAGTATAACTTATTTCTTTATCTGGGACGTGGGAATGGTTGAGGCATAATCTCTTGTATCCGTGGTAAGGAAGGTCTGTCTGCTATAACCAGATTATGCTCATACCGTCTCTGTGGCCAGCTTTTCCTTCAGCCTTATCATTCCATGCTATGTCTTTCTTTGTCTTCCTCACATCACGTCTTCATCCTTTTAATTTTGGTCAGAGCTTGGCTTCCTCTGAGGATGTGTCTAGTGGACTTGCGATGATGCTTCACCAAACCCGAGAAGGACTGTATTTCCTGCCTTCTGTGGCTTGCGTGTGTTAAAGGACGGAGCCAGTCGTAACGCATTCGCTCACCACGAGAGTCCGGGATGATCTTACGGCTCTCTCTCTCTCTCTCTCTCTCTCTCTCTCTCTCTCTCTCAAGTGGTGAAGCCTCAGACTGCCTTAACGTGACGGGTAGTGTGCCACAGAGGTTGATCCTTGGCATTCTTCATAATGTAAACTAATGATCTAGAACTGGGTCTCATATTTAAGATCTCCGGATTTCTGAACGATTCAAAATTAAGAGGTGGAGCTGTAAATGGGCAAGGCTCTGAAATAGTTCGAAAAAATCTTAACAAACTAGCGGAATGGTTGGACAAATGGTAGATGAAAAATGTGATAGATAAATACTAAGTTATGCACGATGAAGGTACTGATACCAAATACGATTATCAAATGTAAAGAAATCCATTACTAAAGTAAATGAGGAAAAAGATCTTGGGGTAGTCATGGCCCCGTTAGACAAATGTTCCTCATGCCTGAAGCTCACATACTTTGAAGTCTTCCACAACAGGAGTGGCTGGTTTTTTCTTACCCTTACCCTTGAACTAGAAACAAATTCCTTATTGCGATGCATACAGGAACCCTACCTTCTCTACTATGCTCTCTTCTTTCTAAGGCTGACTCCCGTTTCTTCTTCTTGCTCAGCAGGTCATCACATCTACCCACGCAGCTCTCTAATACTTTCTCAGACTTCATCTCTGTTTGTCCCAGTTTTCTCCCCAACACTCTTTCTTGCTTGTTATTGCTCTAAAGTGGAAACCTAAATTAGCTTTGATAAAATCTTCCATGCTTTGTGTTCTCGCAAGTCGAGTGAACACATGTTTGCGGCGTCTACCCTAACAGATATCTTCCAGTTCGGTTGTGCCTTTGTTTGTAGAGAGAAGACCTGAGGCATTGGCCTCCGTGTCCTCAAAAGACTGAAAGCGTCTGTTGAAAGTTCATGTTTCACACCGAATCAGTGAGACTCCACCGACACCTGTTTCAGAAAAACATGAAAGTCTCGGTGAACTGGTGATAACTTTTCATCTTATTCTCAGCATCCGCTGTATTATTCTTACCATCAGCTACTTGAGGTTTGCCACGCCTACATTAATCTGCGGGATTCTTACTGGCGCGTCAATACTAAGCATATCGCCTTTAAACGGGGCATACATTGCAGTCTACCAGAGTGCATACCAACAGCTGACGGAGTGGCCGTCACTGGCAGATGAGGTACGCGTTAGTGTTTGACGGAGTCTAGGTCACAATCTATCATGGTATGCATCATCATCTAATAAGGAACACGTCAGAGTTTGGATGGGCGTACGAAACTCAGACGGAGCGCGCCATCTACGAATATACACGTCGCATTTTAACACGATAAGTCACTAGCTAGCGATTTACACGTCAGAGCCTAACGGACTTCATTTCACCATCTATCGAGGTACACGTCCCTATCCAGCAAATGTAAATATTCATGTCACCACGCACCGCATTGCCCGTCATCATCAAACGGTACACGTCACAGTCGAACAGAGTGCACGTCATTATCGAACACTGTACACACCACAGTCATACAAGATATACGTGACATCTAACAAGGGCCAAGTCACATTCTAACGAGTTGTGCATTGCCGTCTGAGAAGATACACGTCATCATACAACAGGAAATATGATTCAACATTGTACAGAGCATGTTACAATAAGAATAGTTGGTTCACGTTTATTTATCACTCCTCTCCACAGATTTGATTCAATAGATTTATGCAAGTCAGTTACACGGATGCTTTTAAGACACCTCCGTTATCATTAACATCAGATGGGCCATTAGGATAACTACAACCATCACCTTTCCCGATGACTTCGTAACTGGAATGTTGGTGACATTAACTCCAGCAAAGCTACTGTCAAAAGCTACCAGAACGAATGACTTTAACACACTTTAAGGTCAATAATCGATAATGGTTGTCCTCCAAAATAACATTTTGAAAATTTCTTGCATATATATATATATATATATATATATATATATATATATGTATGTATGGCTGTCATCATCATAACTTCAGCAAAGCTGTCAAATGTTGTGAAAATGAGAGGAGCACAAGTGGTAGGCCCAGTTACTCTGTCGACACAACTCGGTTAAAACCCCAATTTATTACTGTTGTCCACAATACGTTCTTAATCACATAGAACTTGAAGACTAACAAACAAAACATTTAATACCAAACAGTTATCAAACATATGTAAAATATATCACTTATTTCAATGCACGCAAGAATAAGACAAAAATATACACAAAAATACAAAACACACACACACACACCAAGGATAAGCTAGTGTGTGTGTGTGTGTGTGTGTGTGTGTGTGAGAGAGAGCGAGAGGGAGCATAAATACAAAGTAGTAAAAGACATGGTACATAAATACAAGGTTAAGAGACGGGACAATGAGTGTAAAACTCTCTCCCCGTAACACACAGATAGTAATTACTCTGCTTTTCAGCACCGATGCCTCTAGTTCGGTAACCATGAGTGTAGATACATTGACAGTATTTTAAAAGAACAATAATAAGAAACATTATTACACTGGCGATTATAACACGCCCCTTCACCATGTTCCATTATATTCATGAAAAAAAATTACCTACGAGCTGGAAGGTCTACATGCAAAATGTTTTTATCTTTCATTATTTTGAAAACAAATGAGTAACTCTGAGAACACTGACCATATTCAAAGTCTTGAATTTTCAGGTTTCTTTTCTTTATTTACTTGCTTTGAAGCAGGCCAATACAGGCCAATCTTTTTCGGAGCAAAATTGATTTTTAAACAGTCTCTTAGTGACAGTGTCTGGGCTTCCCTAGTTTGTAACTGCTAGTTGTACAGCCCACTCCGTGACACAATATCTGGTTTTCCTTCTGGTTTTCATAGGTTCTAACTGTGCGAGTTGTACAACCCACTCCGTGACAGTTTTCCTAGGATGCAGCTGTGCGAGTTGTACAACCACTCGGTGACGCTGTTTGGTTACCCTAGGTTGCAACTGTACGAGTTGTACAACCCACAGGAAAAAGACTTTCCCCAGACTCCTGAAACAGAGCAGGTCTTATGGCGTAAGTTAATGCATCTCTCCCTACCACAAATGGCAAGGTAAAATCTGGCGGTCTGAGGACAGGATATGAAATTATACACGTTTTCAATTTATTAAGGGCATCCTGATATCTGTTCTTCCGCTTCAAGTTTATTCAGAGAACCTAATTTTGATAAATCCGTAATGGAGGCCGTAAAATGTGAACGTTGTATGAATCTAAAGACGTTAAATGTTTCTAAGCTTTAGGTATGTTTCTAAGCCATAGGTACAGATGACCTTACGATACGGTTAATCGTGTCCATTGGGAATAACATTTCTATCTCCATTGTGACTTAGAAAGCCAGTGGTGTCAATATACCCGAAGAAGCATTCAGATGGTCGGGCTGTTAACCCTGACTCGTTCAAATATAATCCCCAGCATTAAAGAATATTCCTTCGACGTTAGTATGTGACCAAGGATTTCATCTACGTAAGTGTTTAGCTTTTGTACATAATGCAAGAGTTTCATCATGAGTGCACTAAGTATAGCTGGCAGTTTCACTAAACCATATGTCATTCTCATAAAATGATAACAAGCACCGTAAGTCGTAAAATTTATTAAAAGTTTAGACTCTTCTTCCATTTTCACCTGCCAAAATTCTCTAATGAGGTCTATTTTCGGACGGGGAAAAAAAATCGATTTTACCCGTTCACTGTTTCACCATCACACTTTGTGATTTTATTCAAATTTTGGCGGAAAATCGAAAGGATCCATCTGGTAATTTGAAACCATATGGATCAACAGAGTGTGACCTTGAATTACACTTTTCTTTAACTTATTGTGAATTTCACTTTCAACAGACCCCCTTGTATAAAAATAAGGAGGATATGGCCATTCTCCTACTCCTGTAGGACTCATTTCTTGTGTTCCTTGTCTAACTAAAGTTGGTATGACGTCTGTTAAAAATGTTAGAATACTCTTTGATCAGTCTTAAATGTCTGATCTCTGTTCTGGCAACAAGTCAGGATTTACATTTAGGGCAGTAAATCCTCAGGTTCTTTGGCCTCACAAATTTCAGAAGCGCTATACTCCACCGCTGACACCCATAGTTATGATTTCACCCTTGTTTGAGTTTCAATATTTTGTCATAAACAATAATTGCCTTATTCTCATATTTTTCTAACAGATTGACATGAACAACTTTCTTATTCTTCACATGTTTTTACCCTGTAATCAAGCTTTTCGACTTTTCGAATTATCTTGAGTGGCTGAACTGTTGGGGACGATTGAAATCACCGAGGCTGTAATTTCCGGAATGCAGACGAGAGAGATACATCACCGTCTGGAAAATCTTTGAAGGCATGATCCCAGAGCTACACAAAAATATTCACTACTGGCACTTCAGGCATGGAGGACTGTGATTGTTACTCCTAAAATTAACAGGCGCGATAGGTAAAAAAAGAGAAAATATCGTAAACGGCGAAGCCCAACACTTCAACACATTGACTGCGTACATCAGAAGCTCTTTGGGGTGAGCAGTGGAGAAATTTAAGAAGACCCTAGATAAGTATTTACTAGGTGTACCAGACCAGCTGGGCTGTGGTGGCTACTACGGCCTGTTGGACGAGGCTCCTAACAACCTGGTCGACCTACATCCCAAATCATCTGCTTCGGCTTATGCAGAGATATAGGGGTGGAAGAACCTTAAAGTCTACGTCAGGTATACTCCCTTGCCAAGCAAAGAAACTTTTAAATCAGTCGTCAGAAGTAATGGTAATGTATAACTAACTTCAAAGGACTTTTTTTCTTGCCCTTTTGTTATGGCAATGTTTGTATTTCTGTGAAGTTCTTTAGATTTTGCTGTATTAAATTCTAGGTTTCTTCATATCGGTTCTTGAGATTAGTTTCATATTCAGAAGTATTAAGAATACCCCTAGCCAGGGCTGTGAGGGTAGTAGAAACCCCCCCACCCTCCAAGACTTAACCAGGTATTCCCAAGGATCATCGCTAGTTCAGAGGACTCAAGGTTTCCATGTTGCCATACGCCTTGTCCACCCGGACTTCCAGGAGTTCATAACTCTCTCAGTAGCTATAACGGTCCTTACGTCCATACAAAACATCAAAAAGAGAAATCTCTATACCGGCCTAAGGCGTTCGCTCACGATAAGTAAATTGAATAGCGAGAAGATACCAGTTCCAATCCTGGGGTTGTTCCGGGCACGTCCTTTTTAAAACTTTCATTCATAAACCTCTTGGTGAGGCCTTTTGGCTTAAGATGACAATGACTATTGCAAGTCTGTTTGACAGTGAGAAGGCAGCAAACTTCATGCATTAATTATGACGTGAACTGGGAACCTTTGTCTTCAGATTTCTCTAAGGAATCCAAGCCTATAAAGTATAATCCAAAGTTATCCAGATTTCTCTAAGGAATCCAAGCCTATAAAGTATAATCTAAAGTTATCCCTAGAAAGATTAATGGACGCACCTAAAACCTTACCTCTTAATAGAGGACTCAAGTCATCTCAGTCCATTCATCTCATGGTTACTGGTTCGTTAAAGTTTGCCTTTCCAGGTAGTTATTAGCATCGTCCATTTGTTAGTCTGATGATAGGCAGTCTGGGTTTCGGTGCAGATGCTGGGGCGATGGCTGCGTGACTCACGATCTTTCCTTGAGTCTGATTTTTTTCAAATTCATACCGTCTTTACCTTTCCCCTCTCCACTTGTCGTTCTTCCTCTTGTTTCATACGTCTTATTCTAATATTTTCGGTTCTATCTCCATTTTGCTGACCCTCCACAAAAATATTTTTACATTATCATCTTTATAACCAAGGTCTCTTCCACCCTTGAGTCAGTTAACATTGAAAGCGCCCATCTTTAAGGCATCATGTATGAATAATTGCTGAGTTCAGTCTTGTGGCCTGGAACAACAAAGTTTTATATCTGTATGATCACTCGGTTGTGTAACTCATTAAACAACATCCTGGATCAGTGCACCATTAGAATGTAATTGAATGTTTATTTGTTGTTGGTTGTGAATATATATATATATATATATATATATATATATATATATATAGATATATATATATATA
>JAYMFT010118599.1:0-13320 GCA_038088735.1 Panulirus argus
ATATATAGGCCATTTTACATTTCAAAATGGCCCACACATCAAAACAAGTTTTCTCTGTATCTTTGCTCATAGTACAAGAGTTAGGTTAGCTTAGCTACATGGAAAGATTAGAAGTTACATATTTGTTCACCATAGGGGAGAGAAGATTCAAAAAGATGAACCTGACAGACACCTTTCGACTTTTTAAATTCAGTTTAATGAGAGATGCGAAGATAGAACATCCATAGGCCAGTATATGATACTGAGCCCTAATCTTGTTCAAGAAAATGTATAAAGGAACTTTTACAGCGTAAGAGTTGTGGATGAAATGAACAAACTGAGCGATGAAACTGTTAGTGTGGGTATCATACAGGAGTTATGAGAGTTTTATGCTGCTGGA
This sequence comes from Panulirus argus, assembly GCA_038088735.1. Taxonomy (NCBI): domain Eukaryota; kingdom Metazoa; phylum Arthropoda; class Malacostraca; order Decapoda; family Palinuridae; genus Panulirus; species Panulirus argus. The sequence goes on from JAYMFT010118599.1 coordinate 380, forward strand.
GATGGTTCAAGAGATGGGGCCCCACGAGTGTGGAACTCCTTGGCCAAACAGCGCAATTAAGTAATTACAGTGGGCTTGCTAGTTAGATAGGTAATGACAGGGGACTGGCTAATTACTCTTTTGATGAAAGTGTTTCTAAATATGTCTTTCAAAAAGAAAGATAAGCAGTTGAAGAGACTGATGATGCTGCATGGTAGGCCATCTTGGCTTCCACACTGTTATGTGCCATGCAAATACTCGTGAATACAAGGATATCAAGGGGACAACGTGGTGACTTGACGGATGTATTGAGGTTTAGAATTCGCAAATGGAACAGTGGACTGTCTTAGAGATACAAAGGAATACAAAGGAATTCAAACAGAAACAGACCACTCGGTCCCTTCGAGGCTGTTTGTGATAGCGGTAGCTATCACAAACTCGACAAATTAGGGTGGTAAATGTTGGAAGGCATACAGACGATTCAAAGAGAAAAACCTACAGACTATTAGTGTAACTGAAGAGGCGCAAATGAGGTAAGTCGTGTGAAGCCAGAGATTTGTCAGGTCTGTTCTATGCAGGAACGAAACAAGAAAGACACATATCAAGTAAAATAATGGAAAGATTAAGATCGAGTTGAAAGACAGAGAGAGAGAGAGAGGAAATAAGGCAGACTTCATGTCACACATCTAATGCTACTGAGTACTAACAAGGCACGAGTTATTGGCAGTTATATCACGCATTTGGCCATGTAATGACTCTCTAAACTGTTCCGTCCAGGGGGGGGGGAGCATGACTTGAGTCAACATCTTTAATTCCCATTACTTGTCTGAGATGATTAAAGTTATGAATGTGTACCTACGTCAAGGATGTTATTAACATGTTAATGAGCGTTCCTGCAGTCGTCATTAACACTCTCATTACCTGGATCTGACGTGTAATCATGACACTGCCAAGCATTTGGAGAAATAGCAGTTTACTCCGTCGCTCGTAAATGCATTTGAAAGCGATATAACTCTGCTATAAAGGACGAATGTGATTTATAACCTAGCAGTGGAACGTAGCCAGGTACAGGTGGAATGGTGAGCCTAGCTAGGTGTGTGGAAAGTAGCTGAGTGTAGGTGGAGTAGGGAGCTTATTCAGGTGTGTGGAGAGTAGTCATGCACAGGTGGAATGGTGAGCCTAGCGAGGTGTGTGGTAAATAGCCTGGTACACCTGTTTGAAAGGTATTCATGTGTAGGTGGAGCGGTAAGATAAGTCGCATTGTACTGAATGCACTTTGTTACAAGGGTGTTTACAGGTCACAACCATACGTAACTACGGCTAATATTTACGAAAGATAACAAGAACGAATTTTACAAAGGCAACGTCTCAGGTTGGTCTTCAGCGATTACAAAGAACATGAAAATATCGGTTTAATTTTACTACCGATTTCGGAGGAAAAATTTGCCCACATAGTTGCATCGCTCCTAAACTAAAAAGTCCTTCAGCTAGAAAGTTAAAAGGCCCGAGAACATGGATTTTTTCTTCTTTTTTTTTTTTTAAGTGTTAAGGATACAGCAAAATGTATGATTTTGATTGCAGATGCTGTTTTATCGGGGGACCATCATAGCTATGGTAGTTTGTGGATTATATCTTAAAGACTTAGCTTAAAGACAAAAGACAAAAGAAGAGATAGAGAGAGAGAGAGAGAGAGAGAGAGAGAGAGAGAGAGAGAGGTGCATGTAGGCAGTAGCACAGTTTTAGGTAAAATGTTCACGAATGTAGCTAGAAAAGCTCTTCAAAAGTTTTTGAAGCAGAATCGTACAAGTTTAGAAAAGCAATGTATATACCTTTAACCATCGGATGATTTCCTGAAGAATCCAGACAAGCTGCACGTACTGAGCACGTCTTGAACTGTTCCAGAGTCGACGTCATTGTAAATATGATCTTGAACTGAATAGCTGTCAGCAAGCCGTACCATATATCTAAAGTCAATTGTTCACTTTTCTCTCGTCACCGTATTGATTGATTGACTGATTTTTCCTTGACTTCTCAGGGCAATTGATAACGATGTTAGAATAGAAAGTGTGAGTGCGGAATGACAACCAGATCCAGAAAGTGCACTCATTACTCCTCCGCCCATCTTGGAATCTTAAGTGAACCCCACAAAGCGGGAATGGTGGAAAATGGACAAAAGTCCACATCGACATCGGGCCTTACTTCAAATGTGGAGAGGATTTTGAAATAGGAAGAGCACAAGTAAGGGAGAGCATTTACTAATGTTGGAGGAAGTGAAAAAACCTGTCTCTTAAGATATGCCAGGTCGTAACGACCATAGTAGCAAATTTAGTTAAACCTGACTTAATCTAGCCTAGTTCATCCTAAACCAACCCAGCCTAACCTTCGGGAGTGCTTGGGAAGGACATATAAAAAACGGTAGACCAAATGGTTCATGACGAGATCATCTGCTGGAGGACAGTAATAGCAGCATCCTCTGTTCCTAATCCCTTAGGGATAAAGACGAGACAATAAGCACCAGGCACTTCCGCCACATACCGCTCCCTCTGGCATAACAGCCGGTGAGAAAAAGAGCGAAGCATCAGCGCCAAGCAGTATGGAAGGGACGTAGTGCCATACAAATCTCAAGGGAAACTGTGAATGGGAATTATTTCCCTTTTCTCCTGCTGAATGAGGAATAGTCCGGGGGAGTGGGAAGCTCAAACCTGAGACAATAAATTGAAACTGTTTTTAACAAGTACTTTGAAAAGGCGTCTTCCTTGAACAGGTAACTGAATTTATTGAAGTAATTGTCTTGCTCTGATTTGAAGGGATTGATAGTCCTCGTGTTGAAAGCATCTGGTGGCAGGTTATTTCAGTGTTCTGCAACCCTGCAGCTGTAATAGAGTTTGAAGATTTTTGAGGGCATCAGTTGTATAGGTTATATTAGTCTCGAGACGCGCGCGCGCGCACACACACACACACACACACACACACACACACACACACACACACACAATTTGAAAATTCACATATGTTCCCCTACCGTTGACAACAGCCGTCCAGGGTGGTACTATCGTCCTGACTGAGGAGCGTTAAAGTGGTGCCCGGAACCATCTTACACTCTCCATGTCAGGATTGCTGGTCTTGCTTCCTGTCTCATCAAAAAGGGACTACAGGGCTAGTCCTGCCATCTTCTTCTTACAAGCACCATACACCTTGCTTATTATTATCATTTTTTCACATAAGTACTTTTGCCAATTCCTGTCCTCTCAATCACTTATAAGTATCACCATGACAGAGCCCGTCCAATCTATGGCCCCTAGTCCCCGGCATCATGGGGTGCTAAGCGTTAGTAGTACCGGCCCGTCCCACGACCTTTCCCTCTCTGTTAAACCTTCCTCTTTTTCATTTCACTATACCAACATTCGTGTTTTCTCTAGTAGCTTTTCCTTAGTTGAGCACCATCTGTCTAGTACCTCTCCCAATACCTTACTTCTGTCGGAGACACTTGTCTAACGATGTCCTCACTAGTCGCTTTTTCATATCTAACTATAATATCCACTCATGATTCCGGTTCAAAGGTGGTGTTTGTGCTTGTTCCAACATAAACACACCCGTTGCACGCCTCAAGGACCTTGAGTCCCCAAAGTTTGATGTTATGTGGCTCAAGGTCTGTCTCCCAGCTTCCACACTTTCGCATATTGCTCTCCTAATTCTACGAATTTTACATCTTTCTTCGACTATCTTAACTCCTGCCATGAGACTGTGACATCCTCTCACCCGCAGGCCGAAATCATCTACCTCGGGGATTTCAACGTTCACCATAGGGAATGGTTCAATCCCTCCCATAAGGATGGCCGAGGGATTCAGGCCCTCACGTTCTCTATTCTCAATGATTTAGAGCAAATCATCTCCCACCCTACCCACATTCCTGACCGCTGTGACCACTCACCTAATATTCTGGATTTGTTTTCACCTCTACTCCAGCCAGCTGTAAATACACAATCTCGCCCACAATCGGCTCATCTAATCACACACTCATAAATGTATCTATTCTAACGGCACCTTCCCCTCCAGCAGCCCCTTCTAAGCGTAAATACTGGCGCCTGAAGAAAGCTGACTGGAATAACTTACGTAACTTCTTTTCTGATTTACCCTGGATAAATTACTCTCTCTTATGTGGTGATGCTTCTATCTCTGCCAAACATATAGCAGAGGTTATTCTTAGGGGAATGGAAGCACTTATCCCCTCTTCCTCCAAGACGACCTCTACATCCAGTCCAAGGTTCAACCGTTTCTGTTCTGAGGCCATTCAGGCAAGGGATCCGGCATATCAGGCTTGGGAAAACTATCTTTCCTCTGGCTCCTGTTCAGCTTTTATCAGTACATGTAATCGCTGCAAGCATTTTACTCGTGAGGCGAAACATTTCTTTATTCAAAGGAAGTGCGATAACCTCTCCTCGTCATCCACTGATATGTCTTTCTGGTCTTTAGCTCACGGCATCCCAAACAACTTCTCGCTCTACCTTCCCTTCACTTATCCGCTCCGACGGTACTATACCTCTCTCTCCCATAAACAAGGCAACTCTCTTTGGTTCCCGTTTCTCCTGTAACTCCACCTTGGATGACTAACATTCCTTCACCTCCTGATGCTTCTCTTACTAATCCTATGCCTCTTCTCGTAATTTCTTTACGGACTGTGCGAAAAGCGCTTCTTTCTCTGGATACAAGCAAAGCTTATGGTCCTGATGGCATCCATCCCCGTGTACTGAAAGAGTGTGCCTCTGAACTTGCACCTGTACTTATTCGTCTGTTTAGTTTCTGTTTAAAAACCAAAACTTTTCCTTCTCCATGGAAACATGCTTTGATAAATCCCATCCCTAAGAAGGGTAGCCGTTCTGAGCCCTCTAACTATCGTCCTGTTGCTTTGACATCTACCGTTTCCAAAGTCTATGAATCCCTCTTCAACACCCATATCCCTAAACACCTCGAAAATCACAGTCTTCTCTCTGATCACCAGCATGGCTTCCGTAAGGCGAGATACACCAATGATATTCTGTCCTATCTTACTAAACTCTGGTCATCATCCCTGAAAGATTTTGGGGAGTCAAGCCTAGTTGCCCTTGACATATCTAAGGCTTTTGGCAGGGTGTGGCATTGGGGTTTCATCTCTAAGCTCACCTCTTTTGGCTTCTCTCCTTCACTTTGCGCCATCATATCTAGCTTCTTGTCCGGCCGATCTATCTCTGGTTGTTGATGGATCAGTTTTCCCCCTTTTCTCCATCAACTGCGATGTCCCTCAAGGTTTTGTCTTGTCTCCTACACATTTTCTCCATTTTTTCAATCCAGTGTACTCATACGCTGACGAAGCAGCACTGCATTCATCCACATTCTTCAGTTCTGCTCCTTCTTCTCTCACTCGATCTGCATCTCGTCTTGACACAGCATCTTCAATAAAATCAGACTTGGACAGGATACCTCAGCGGGGTACACAAATTATAGCTAAGTTTAATGCCTCCAAGAACCAATTTCTACCTATATCTCTATCGATAACTCCTCACAACTCTCGTCTCTCCTTTGACGGTTTTGTAATTTCACCTCTAGACTCAATGATCATACTCGGTATTACTGTCACATCCACTCTCTCTTAGAAACTCCACATTATGGGAAAAGCTAAGTCTGCTTCTAAGAAACTGGGTGTCCTGTTTAGGTGTCGTAACTTCTTTTCAGCTGAACATTTGCTCCGTTTATACAAGGGACTGATTTGTCCTTGTATGGAGTTTACTCTCACATTTGAGGTGGTTCTAGCTCGAAAGCGGTCTGACTTATAAACTGTCCCAGGCTAACTTCCAAACTTGACGTCCTTGCCCTACGCCGCAGTTTTAGTTCACTTTCCCCTTCTATAGGCATTATTTTGGTTTTTACTCCGGAGAGCTGGCTGCTTGTGTGCCCCCACCACTAGCTAGACCAGGCAATACTCGGCAAGCTGCTGCGTCACATGATAATTGAGTGGCCATCGGCAACTCAACGGTGTGCCGTTTTGATGACTGCTTCTTTCCTTACACGTCAAAGTTTTGGAACTCTCTGCCTTCTCATGTCTTTCCCAGTAACTATGACCTGGCACATTTCAAAAGACAGGTCTTTTACTTTCTCAAAATTCGTGAATACTTTCCCTTCTTTTCTTTTCCCTTTTCTTAATTCTCTTTATATTTCAATTAAGGCCTGGCCTTGATTTGGACTTTTGTCCGTAACTGGAGCTTTCAGCATAAAGAAAAAAGGAAAAGTATTTCAGCAATCCTCAGGCACCTCACATATATGCACTACAAATTGATAAACAGTAGATAACACGGCCATTCCCTTTCATAAGAGATTCACCTGCCATCCCATCCACTCTAACCGCTTTGCCATACTTCATCTTAAGCCAAGCTTTCACCACTTTTCAGCAAACCACTTGCCCTGACTCGTTCGCTTCGAGTGCCCCCACGTCCAAACACCCCACATCTGCCACCCTACCATCTAACACATTCAAACCCTCTTTTAACACACTCATCCCTTCTCCTCTTCACCTCGTCTCTCCTGTTACCACTTCTCCCCATCAGCTCCCGCCACTGATGCTCCCGTTTGCTCTTCTGTTCTCCTCACACTATTAACCTCCTTCCAAGACATTTTCTTATTTTCTTTGAAGTTTCCCCGATCTTGTAACATCTCTGTCACTCACACTCCTTCCCTGCACGTAACGCCCATACTTATTTTGTTCAGTCCGAATTTATTTTTTTCCCCCTGTTCAAAAATCATCACGGTATATGAATCACGTTAATTTGATAATGGCATTTATATTTGCGCAATGATCTCAAAACGTACTGAACAAAATATCATTTTGAAATAAAAACGAACGTTTAATGTGGCCGTTCCTCACAAGAGGAGGAAATTTATGCTGTTGATTTCTACACGGAGGATTTGACGTAGACGTCTTTGCAAATCAAGTTTATCGAAGTAATATATGACTCTATAATTTACTTTAAAGTACATATATTCTCTAGACCATATTTCCTGCTTCTATAAGATGGTTTTTGCGCAAAATCTGTGATCTTTCAGCAAGTATAATGAGAGAGTTTGTTGTTCCCCAACTTCACAGAATCTAATTGGATCCTGTACGCTCTACCGCACAGGCTCTCTCATTGATTGGTTGTTCAGCTGGACCCGAGGTGACGCAAGAGACGTCACTGTCCAAACTTTCCCATGTCACTTCAAGAAACCTTACAAACAAGTACCTGAAGAATCCGGGTGTTACCTAAGATCTTTGTAAAGGCTCCTGTAGCCCAGGGCTCTGTTACTTCCAGCAAGAGAGAAAATTTAGACTCCTTTGGAGAGAGCAGTTCTTTGACGGGAGCGGATTCCCAGGGGTATAGCCGCGCCAAAGGTGACTTTTAACTCGCGATGTAACCTCGAGTAGGCGGAGTCCATTAACACACACACACACACATATGTATATATATATATATATATATATATATATATATATATATATATACACAAAACATTTCAAATACATCCATATTTGGTATTCTCCCTCAAATTCTTTCCTAAATTCCGCCAGGCTTCCCTGGTACATCCAGTTACCGCCGCTCCCTCTATATCCTCTTCCATTTCCTGCATTTTGACGGGGACGACAAAGGTTGGTGCAAAAGATTTCCATTTCCTTAATCCTTCCGCACAATTCCTGACTCAACGTTTTGCACTGTTCGTGTGGGAGCCGATCCCTCGGCGAATCTGCCGCCACGTTTTTAACTCGCAAAGTGATTGGTTGCGTCACACTCCGTCGCCCTACACTTTTCATGCGAGAGCTGGTGGGCTGGACAGCCTATTTACCTGATTCTTGTTAAAGTTTGTTTTCTTTAATTCATTTTTTCAATTGATTTTTTCTTGTGTGTGTAGGTGATTAGTATGTGTGTATTACGGGGAGAGAGTTTTATACGCTCGTATTTCACGTCTCCAGACCTTGTATATAAGTGCCATGTCTTTACCGTGTGTATGTGCGCGCGCGCACACACACACACACACACACACACACACACACCAGCCTAAATCAGGTGTGTGCGCGCGTATGTGTGTACGTTTGCTTATGTGTATAGTTACATTATATATATCGAGTGGAGTGAGAGTTTTACACTCGCGGGACCCCAGTTCTTAAACTTTTTCGAACCCAGTCAGCTTAATCTTCAATAAGCTGTTGTCATTCACCATACCGTCATTAAGCTTGTTCCATTCATCGAGCAACCTACCGTCGAAGCAGTTCTTCTTTGTCTCCCATCTGATAAGCTTCTTGCTATGGCGTCTGGTAATTCTGTCACTGCGTTTCACCAAGAACTGATAAGTGTCGACGCCGTCAAGCTGAATCAGTACCTTATACGCTGTGATCAGGTTCCCTCCTCCTCTTCTGTCATAGTGGATGCAAGTTAGTGGTGTCCAGCCTCACTGTACAGATGAAGCTTCCTTCATCAGACGATATCTTAGTTGCTCTTCCTTTGAATCGTCTTCCCTGGATCCTTACGCTTCTTAACGTGTGGTGACCAGACCTGAGAAGCGTATCTTAGTCTGACGTACACTGTGACGTGCGCTGTGAGTAGCTTGTTGAGTATATCCTTATCTGTTTCATTGTAATATTTGCCTGCAGACGGTTTGACTTCTTATGAGTTCTCCCGGTGTGGAGTTATGGCGTCGGGTTTACCATGCTGTCAGCTCCCAGTTCCCTCTCGCACACACAGACGCCTTTTGCTTATATCCTGTTAGGGAGTAATGCTGCCGAGGCAGTCTTTCACTATCCCTCACACTGATTTACTTTACCCCTCACTAAGATCACATCTCTTCCAAAGGCAGTTATGTTCGCCTTCTGATTATATTTGCCAGTGTTTCACGTTGTCAACCGTACCTTATTCTTCTGTGTATACATGTTCCCGCAATGCATTGCTTCATGTTCATCGACGCTGAATATCACCTGCCACATCCACGACAGTAATAATCATTTGTCCATGTTTTACTATATTTTTTAATCATGTTCGGAGAGAGAGAGAGAGAGAGAGAGAGAGAGAGAGAGGCTCTCCTTATTTTCTTGCAAGTACGTACGACAAGATTTTCATCACAGAGAAATCTACAGCTACAAAGAACGAGTCATGGGAGCTACATGTTGACAAGTATTAAGTATGAGGTGGAGAGATCGTACGTGTGTTTGTGGCCTGACAGAAAAGACGGCTACTTTGGCCAAAGGAGAATTGTTTGCTGGGTTTTAACGGCCAACAACCTATGAGGAAGGTCATTAGGTCTGCAACCCTATCTGCTGTAATATGCTCTTGTTTAAAATGCCTTACTTAACCCGTTATGAAAGTTGTAAACTGAATTTACGTAATGTATACTTAAGTGGCTGAATCAGGAATTTTAAATGAAAAGACATACAGCTGTTCAACCAACAAGATAATACATTATTGTAAAACGTATTTGATACATGAATTAAATTCTATATATATCATATTAGAAAGAAGTAAGACTTGACAGCCACAGAAGTGCTAACTCACTTCACAACTGTCGGTAACGCTTCGAATATCCAGTCGGGTTGTACGGGTGAAACACCTCCCTGGTCGATGGCTGCCTACCTGCTACTACCTACCAGAGAGAGAGAGAGAGTTTGCCTGCATCTCGTTTTTGAGATATTTCTAGTACCAGATATTTCGAATGCTTTGTGTGCTGTTCAGAGTTTTGCTGTGGAAGTTTGCACGTCTGTTGTCCTCCAATTACCCCAGCTCTCCTTCCCCAGTGTTTTTCCCCTCACCAGACACGTCCGTTATTCAACCCCTTTAGCTGGTTGTTTTCCATCACCTGTTGCTATTTTTTTTTTTTTTTAGGGGGGGAGAGGGGAGGGGGAGACTTCAACTTTGCAGTCTACACTTGTTCTTCGTGAGACATGTTTTTCTTCCATTCTCCTGTTCACCGATCTTTTGCAACTGATATTTCCACCCATCTGAGAGTATCCTGCTGCAGAGAAGCTTCTGTCTACTGAAGGTGCCAAAACCGTAGGTACCGGCCATCCGTTTGTAGCATTCTGTCGGACACGGAAGCACTGGTGCTGTGTTTTCCCACATTCACAGGACACTGCTGCTGTGAATCCCACAGCCACCGGACGCTGCTGCTGTGCATCCCACAGCCACAGGACACTGCTGCTGTGCATCCCACAGCCACCGGACGCTGCTGCTGTGCATCCCACAGCCACCGGACGCTGCTGCTGTGCATCCCATAGCTCCACCAACAACAGGACACTGCTGTGATGATTGTACATAACTTTGATTTTAAGGAATGGAAGGAAAAGTCGCACTTCCATCATGACAAAGACGAAAAGTCTGCTGAAGCTTGAAGGAGAAAAGACTGACCCAGCGGATGAGGGTAGAGAGGGTGGTTGAAGGTGATAGAGAGTTGAGGTAGGGTTGGGCGAACATTGAAGAGGAGACGAAAGAGGAGGGTGAGGAGGAAGTCAGAAAAACGAAGGTGGAAAAAGGCGACAGTGGAAGGTAATTTGGGCGCCAAAGCGGAGAGGTGGAAACGGTGAAAAACTAGAGCACTTCACGCGTCTCGCAGGCGACCCTTCACTCTGTGTCGATGACAATGGAAATGAGAGAAAGTGAGAGAGAGGAAGGTGAGGGAGGGAGGAAGGGGTGCGTGGGCAGCAACGAGCAAATGTAGAAGGGTAAAGTCGAGGTCTTGCTCGCTGTGTAGGCGGCCTCTCACCTTGTGAGGGTGGGAAAGGAAGGGAGGGAAGGGGAGAGGAGAGAGAAGTTTGGACATTACATAAAACGACTCTCTTACTGGCAATGGTGGTGGGAGGACGTATCTCTCTCTCACTCTGACATCTCTGTCCTCTGACTGTAATCTAGCACAAGGCTAGTCCCCACCACTTTGTCTTTTCACCGTTAAACCTCTAACGGGAAGCACACGACCCGTGTGGTTCTGCATAGACTGTTCGCCATAGTGTGGGGCACACTAGCCCTGGCCTTTTCTCCTGCTGGCGTAGGCTATGGTAGGGTCACCTGTGCTACGGTAAGATCACTTCCAAGATGGACGACACCAGGCTGGCAAAGGAGAGATGAAATTCAGATCCGAAGATGACTCCAGCAGTGGGTGAATCCTACTGCGGATGACAACAGATTCACCACAGATCCCGACTGATAATCAAACCTTCCTTATTCACATTATGAAAACGGCTGTGGAGGGAGGACACGTCTGCTTCTGTGACAGTCATATTTATCCATCTTCAAAAAATTGGTGACACCCGAGTTCTGAGAGAATGAGAATTTGCAGTCCAGATCCTCCCCCCTCTCCCTCCTCCTCCCTTCCCCCCATCCGACATCTTTTCTAGTTCCACAATTCTCAAGAATATCAGATCCTTATAGGACTACAACGAGGAGGACAACAGAAGAAGCGTAGAACATACAAATCAACCTTTGGCTGAAGTCACCAGAGTAAACAAATTACCCAGATCATTCACTTATGAAAAGAAATGTGAATCCAGTTTGACTCGGTTTTGACACGGCCGAAGGATCTTGCCAGCAGGAACATAAAACTAAGTTACCTGCAAATTACGACACCAAGAAACAGGGTGAACCATATAGCCCTCAAACAACGCCACTACGGAAGAATGTGGAACTTATAACAGGCGCTTTAACCTTAGAAATGTTTACATATGAGAACCAGACTTTATACCGATAATGAGCCATGGACTGCAGTGTCAAAATCCCAAGCTTCACTGTTACATCAGTTTAAGTTATAATAAAAAGATACCAGAGAAAGATATATCAGTTATCGACCCAGCACACACACACACACACACACACACACGCACACACACACACACATATCCATAACTTGAGCATCAAATAAACTGGACGCTAATCAAGTGTGATTAAAAGATCAAACCAGATTTAGTAGTGGTCACTTTGGGAGAGGAGTTTCTTCTCTCCATTAATTCTCAGACGCCTTCAAGTTATATACTGGGATGGTACTTTGAGAATATAGAGTTTCTTACTGACTTTATCTCTGATTCTTCTTTTATCACGGGTTGCTATTTAAAGCCACATTTCTTCTTCGTTCATTGTAAATTCTCCTTCACTCTTATTTGAGCTACTGCGCGCACTCTTTCCTACGCTATCCATACCTCTCCATCGTTTCTTTCACCCATGACATCTTCCCTCCATCTCCATCATCCCACGAGGTGATGGTCAAAGCAGCAGTCACTCTATGAAATAGTCTCAGGATTTCAGAAAGCGTCGTCTTGTAAAATGTTTCATCAAGTCACTTGATTACAGCAATTCTGCTTTTGCTGTCAGTCGGATTATTCAGAGAGCTTCCTGGATACTGGTGCGAAGAAAAGCGACAAAAACTTCATTAGGATTCCATTTGCGATGGAACGTTCAATCTAGTCTAAAATTAGGAGCATTTACAGGCAGAATGAAGAATCCTTCAAAGCATAATAATTTCTAAATGAGTTAGGTCTCTTTTACTTGTGTACATTTCAAAAGGGGAAAGGGAGGGAAAAACTTAACAGGTAAAGCAATTTCAGTGGTTACTCTCTACGTCCGTTATCCTTCAAATACCATGAGGTTTAGTGGGTCAGTCAGTGAGAGCAGATGAACATACATACCTTGCAAGTTAATTTATAATGTGTCTTGCAGTCATTTACAAACGTGATGTTGATACATAGATATGAATAATCATATAACCCCAGGACCCCTTTTACATTTTTTTTTCAAATGCACAGCGAGTATGCTAGAATAATTATTTAATGCCATATCAGGAGAACTATGTGGTGATGCTTCTATCTCTGCCAAACGCATAACAGAGGTTATTCTTGCGGGAATGGAAGCATTATCCCTTTTTCCTCCAAGACTACTACTTCATCCAATCCATGGTTCAACCGTTCCTGTTCTGAGGCCATTCAGGCA
>JAYMFT010118621.1:0-13320 GCA_038088735.1 Panulirus argus
GCAGGTCGGTGGTGGTGCTGGGGCAGGGGGAAGGGGGCGGGGGAGGGAGGGAGGGAGGGGCAGAGATTGTTGTGGGCTGCCCGGTATACGGACGGGAAGGTGATGACAGTAGAGGCCTTGAGTACCTTGGGTTAAAAGGAACGGTGATGGAAGGGAGGTGGGAAGTTAGACGGACACACGGGGCGACTGGGGGACGGTGGCGGGTACGGGGGGTGGAGATGGAGAGAGAGAGAGAGGGGGGGTGGTGCCCGAAGAAGACCCCATCCCCCCCACACACACACAAGAAAAGACGCCAATCAAAAGTTTCCTTCCGCCGCGAGACCGGGAGGTCGGTCAGCTGCGACTGGCGACATTCTGTTAACGGGATGGGCATCCCAGTTAACGGGAAGGATGTGCGAGACAGTCGGCAAGAGGGGATGCGACAGTTAGGAGGATGGGATGCGCCAGTCAACAAGAGGGATGCAACAGTCAGCAAGAGGATACAAAACAGAAGGAAGAGCATGACAGCCGGAAAAAAAAAAGGGGACTGCTTACGGTCAGGAAAGCGTACGACGCCCGGCAACAGGATGAATCTTTACGAATCGCGATGAATAATACACAGGTACAGGACGGACGCAACAGTTATCAACAGAAGCATTGAATCAGAACGCGGACATGACGCATGTGTCATATCGGTCAATACGGGGCGGGGAGGGGAAGGGGGATGGGGGAGAACACACACACACACACACACACACACACACACACACACAGTCTGTCACGTAACATTCAATTACGGCAATGGACATATCACAGGAGTCATGCCAGTCACTAGGGAATGGGCTGACGCGCTGTCATTTAAGGCCCTAATAAAAATAAAAAAAGTTATTTGCAAAGTTATCGGCAACTCGCTTGCACCTTCACCCCCCCATCAGGGGATCACAGCCCCACAATAACTCTCAGTGGTCCTAGGGAGGGAGGTAGAAACGGACAGAAGAGGGAATCACTTGAACAACCCGGGCTAGCGACGTGCAGTGCAAGCCCTTCCGCCTCCATCTCGGTCTTGCTTCTCTACGAATGAGAATGAGATGAAAACGCGAGTGCGGGAAGAGACGGAAAAGATATGGGCGGCAGAAGTGAGAGACGGAAAAAAAAAGGCCTCATATCTTCACTATTTCACAGGAAGAATGAGGATAAAGATAATTCAGTTATCACAATTGCGTCATGGGACGTATGTTTGATCATAAACACATCACAAACACACTCTTCCTCATGAAAATTATCGTGTCTCGCCTCACAATCACACTCACAATCCGTTGGTCTACCTCACTTACATACACACTCCTTCACTCTGTCCCTCGAGCTCGCAAACACAGTCCTTCACTCTAACCTTTCAACTCTATGACACACACACACACACACACACACACAATATATAACAAGCCCGTATGCTAAGCTGCTCTTGTAGCGTTGATAAAGTAATTCATTGCTTAATGGTTTCTCTGACCCTGTAACCGGCAGCACGGGTTAATCATTCATGTTCATTAATGCCAACCGGTTATTAGCCGTACGCTGGGTCGGCGCGAGCCATGACCGTCACGCCTTGACACCCACGCAACTGGCCTGTCATGCCTCGGCACAGGCCTGCCTTTGCTTATCGTGCGCTGGCCGAAAACGGGCTCCGAATGCGTTGGCTAATCACTGGCACATACTTGTAGCTCGCGGTATAAAGGGAGTTCACAGAACACCAGAGTGTTCAGTGGTAAGTCATACAGTGGTTACTCAACAAAGAAAAACCCTGGATGGCTTCAGCCAACCATGGCCCCCGCCCCGCACAATACCAGTGGCAATACGCATCAACAACGCATCTGATCGGATATCACAACCAGCGATATCCTTATCTAATGTATGCAAAACTTGCGTGAAATTCTTCATCATCAGCACGGCCAAAATACAAACCAAACCATTCATACTTTTCTCTAAAACGCTTCCTCATCACAGAACCCATTCAACAGTGGAGACTTTCATGTGCCATAGTTCCAGTTAATAATTTCCATCCAGGAAACCGACCTTGTATGAACATCACCTACGGAAAACCGCATTAAAAAAAATAACGTCTTCGTGAACACAGAATCCAGTTGTAATAATCCGATTATATAATTAATAACAAAACAACAGACAAACAACCACGCAGTACACTACCTTCTACAACAACCTGACGAGCAGTTTCGGACCTAAATACATGTCCAACACCAGACGGGTAATCATGCATGGGAACCACGGCTCTCCCGAGGGGAACGCGTGGGCCCCCTGCACACACACACACACACACACACACACACCTGTAGCCTACCACTTACGACAGACAAATCGCACCGACCCGGATAACTGCCGCTGCTCACGGTACATAAATCGTTCCAAGTCAGCCACCTGTCGCCGCTCAGGAGAGATATATATCGCGGGGAACCAGACGCCTGTCGCTTCTTGCAATAGATAAACCGTGACGTAAGACAACTCTCGCCTCTTCTGAGGGGTAAACTGCACTGACTCGACCACCAACCAGCTCGGCTCGATGGATAAACGGGCGAACGCAACGAACCACCGTCCGTCTCTCACGTACAGAACGGAGCCAAGGACCAGTAACGCACGCAAAAGCTACCTTGCTCTCTCGATACCCGACAGGATCTCGTAATGTTAAGTGGAGGGAAAAGTGCAAATGCTGTTGCGTGCATTGGATGCGCCATTCGTATTACCTTGAAAAGCAGTGAAAATCGAGCTGTAAATGATCTAACAAACTGGCACCAATAGGCAAAAAGATTTACCAAACCTTGTAGTGGTAGTAGTAGTAGTAGTAATAGCAATAATAGTAATATTACTACTACTACTACTAATAATAATAATAATAATAATCTAAGTGTTTATTCAATTAACAACCAACACCCGATAATATGCAGAAAAATACACACAGTAAAGAGAGGAGACGTATCCGACAATCGGGTGGGAAAGGAATTAGATAAAGTCTTTAAGCAAACAATGAGTCAGCTGATTACTGATAATGTTTTCCATAGTTTGCGTAAGACTGTTCTTGAAGCGGTCCGGTGTTATGGAGCTCAACAGGCTCGATTAGGTGATCAGTTGCTTAGAAATACGTACGGACGTACGTGCCGATGTGCCATGCCACTCCATACTTGTAGAAAAAATAATCCAAGATAAGGGAAATGCAACAGGTGTATACGGTAACCTTTATAGACACCTGTTCACAGGAGACAAATGAATCGAGATCAACAGTTTCTTTCAAAATCGCATCTAGAGACATCTTACGGAACATCATTCCTTAGAGATTGACACCAACACTGCCTCAAGAGAAGAGCCTTTTCCTCCATAAATAGGACGATGTTGGTACAGTACACCCTCACTCTGAGACCTCCCCCCAACCCACCCCTACTATCGACGTCATCTTCCATTTCCTAAGTGACAGCACACCCTTATACTTCCGACCCGTGTCCTCCCTTGCCAGGGCTTCCCCCTCAACGTAACAGGTACTGGCACACTAGCACACCTTCCTCCCAAGCCTCCACAGCCGAGGCTTCTTCCCCCAACTTCCACGACAGGTACTAGCACAGTACACACTTGCCACCACCCTTCCACCCAGTAGTAGCAGCACCCTCCTCCTGCAGAGGCACCCCAGATATCACCGACCCATCTGGCCCAACAACACAAGAGTTTTACTCGCATCGGGCGGGCGCTCCCCCTGCCACGCTACACGCGACAACGCTCTTACCAAGTTTAATTAATAAACGCGTAACGCCTCCTAAAAACCCTCTGATATGAATATTCGCATACATGTACTTAAACACAGCTCCGGGTATAGTGGAGATTTTCCCTGCATACAAATTTACTTCGTTTAGGATAAATACCGGGAGATATTTAACTTAACGCGCGACCCTGCCTCTATACAGTCGTCTCCATGTCTTCCCACGATCCCCCCAAAGAAAAACCCTCACTGTGCGAGACAAACGGAGACCGGAAAAAATAAATCGAAATGATTATATATATATATCTTTAAATATTTAGGGGGCATTTAAATGAAAGCTTCTCGGTTGAATAATTGAATGACTGGTATAAGAAGAGGCAAAGCGTAGCAGCCGCTGGTCTTCCTATACATCATTTACAACGCCTGTCAGTCTCCGTGCTATTTCAAGAGTTTTATATTTCTACGTTCCAGTAGAAAAACTGTTTCGGCTTCAATGAAATTCTCTCTCTTTCTCTCTCTCTCTCTCTCTCTCTCTCTCTCTCACACACACACACACACACACACGCACACACACACACACAAACACTACAAATAGGTACATACACTCGGGTTTCCTTGGTGTATGGCTAGCGCCGCTGACCAAGATTCACGAACGGGCCAGCCTTGGCTCGAGTACCGGTCGCGGGAGTGGGCCACGGAGAACCCCAGCGGTTCATCCCCCACTTCGGGGCAGGCGCGTGTTTGTGTGCGTGTACACAAAGAGGATCAAAGACACAAGGTGCATATATATATATATATATACAAGGTTTAAGAGACGGGCCAGCAAAGAGTGTAAAACTCTCCCCCCGTTAACACACACACGTACATTCAAAAACGCAGTGACCCCCAAACGCATATTGGGTCCCCATGGGGGGCCGAGCTACTATCAGGGTGCAAGACCTCCTGGGGGAAAATGGGGGGGAGGGAGGCGGGGTTTAGAGCCGTCATGAACCAGCAGGGTAATGAAGAGAGACGAAGACATAGCACCATCGCCACCAGCCGAAGGTACTACTACTACTACACGCTTACGGCCACCGGGGGTGATAAGTGCCACTCAGGAAGCCGGGCGGGCGGTAATCCCGCACAAGCACCGTGTTTCGTTGGACGTAATGAACACCTCGAGATGCAACAGAACTTAACACACACACACACACACCACAGAGCAACTTAAAACGACGTGCGACACCAGTTGCGTCGAGTCTGCATTAACCAGGTCTGGAGCAAACTCTCGGTACCAAAAACAAGATAACTACATGCAACACCGGGGGAGAGGCAACAATACGCACCTCCAGCACTAAAAGCAACGCTCCACTAAGCAGGAACAGCTGACAGCAGGAGCAGGAGCACTCTACTCAGCCCGCATCAGGTCCGGACAGAAATTAATTATCCAAAATGGTGTCACGGAAGAGGGTGTTTGGTATGCATGAATTCGTCGGGTTTACTGTGGCCATGAGCGGAGCCGGGCCGTGAAGATGCTGGGCAAGACGTCGGTGTGTGTGTGTGTGTGTGTGTGTGTACGACGTTATGGACTCCAGACTAGCCACGTCGTACGCCTGGCCTCCCGCCAGCCTCCCGGGGGCAGCGAGGGAAAAGTATCGTACGCACCGTATAACGATGTATACATCTTTCGGGGCAAAGTTATCCCGCTGGACTGATCTCCAGTCTCCAGGAATTCTACTTCTTCAGTTCTGATCGCATTAGAGGGGGTTTCAGTCGGCGTTAAATGAGAGAGTCGGGAGTTACGGCTCTCCCAGGGCACACACACAGTCTCATCGTTCCCAACAATTAATTAACTACAGTTGAATTTCGTACTCAGAGTCCATAATTTACGCTCTCGAAGAACATTAATCATATGTACTCGTAAAAAAACACACACACACACAGAGGAACAAAGGGCACGCCGAAGGTGCTCGGCAAATTGAGCCATATCGTACTCGGGAGTGGACCCCTGGCTTTCATCTCAGTAACGCCATCTTGGACATCCATTATTTCACCTCCTCTCCCTCCCTCCTACCCAACCCGCCCTGGAGCGCGTGCTGAACTTAATACCCGCGTCTCCGTGACTGTTAAATGACGCGAAAACATCCATCAAGCAGCCAGCCCCTTGCTGCAGCAGTAGCAGCAGCAGTTAACAGCAGTAGCAGCAGGAGCGGAGAAAGTATGCCACCTGGCAATAAGCATTTTCGGGGAGGCCAAGTGCGTTTCTGCAAAAAAAAAAAAAAATCGTCACCGTTCTGTCTTTCCGGGTGACTGAATTACGTCTCTCTTCGTCAGGGGGACACATAAAAAATTTACCATCCACACATCGCACGAGATTTAAAAATTTCATCATAAGTACCCGAAATGCTTTAGCGCTTTCCTGAGGCATATCGGGAGCAAGAATATTTCGCGAACACCGGTGAAGACAGTCAATTGTATCTCGCTGGGGAAACGACTCCTCGTCATATCTTATGGCACCGGTAAACCATCATCAGAATTTCCCTCGATTTCTTTTTTTTTTTTTACCAAAACATCATCAATACCTGAGGAAAGAGAAAAATTCCATAAACTTACCACAGCTCTTTTCGGGGCCACATCCAAACTTCCTCGGTATCTATCATTTTTTTTTTGGGGGGGGGCGAGACATCAAAGTCTGGAACAGTTAACTGAGAACCAGAAATAATGACTTTTCTAAACAGTTCACAGGGAAAAACCTGTCGACGGGCAAAAATATTTTACCGAGAGACATATTTCGTCTCTCGGACGCCGCTGTAAGGCGGCAGGCGACGATACGTTAGACGTACGTCGGTAAGGCAACAGACGCGACGACAAATGCGACGCTGCGTCGTCAGGCATCAGACCCGACTATGAATACGACGGACACCCAGCAGGTCTTTTTCGAGTCTGGACAGCTATGTTTGCTAATTAATTTCTGCCTTGGTCTGCCTGCCTGGGAAAGTACTGGGTTCACTGTGTCCTTAACTAACATCAGTGTGTCCTTAACTAACACCACTGTGTCCTTAAGCAACATCACTGTGTCCTTAATTAACATCAATGTGTCCTTAACTAACACCACTGTGTCCTTAAGTAACATCACTGTCCTTAACATCAGTGTGTCCTTAACTAACACTACTGTGTCCTTAACTAACACCACTGTGTCCTTAAGCAACATCAGTGTGTCCTTAACTAACATCCCTGTGTCCTTAACTAACATCACATGAGCCTAGAGGCGCGCTTCATCCCACCCATCACCTACCTTTCCCCCCTCGTCTGTACCTCGGCTTCCCTTCAAAAACAAAGACTGTTCCCCTTCATGTCACCCATCCCATCCTAGTCCCACTAACCCCGGCCTTCCCTCCCATCCAACCGTCCCCCAGCTAGCCGTATCTCCCTAGCCCCACCCCACAACCACTTCCCCAACCGTCAATACCCCTCACCCTCACCCCCCCCACTTCCCCTCCCCCAGCGCCACCACTATAGCCAGTCCAGCCCACCTTGACTTACGACGGACACTCGAATCAAACGAGTCATAAATCTAGACTCTCTCCATCATACCGTCACACACTCTGCGGTGCTCGCAGCTTAATTTTCAGAAGCAGGGGAGTATTCTGCGTCTATTTCCACCTACGGGTGACGTTCTGTTGTCCATTCACACTCATATCACAATTACAATGCTCCTTCCCAATTATAACTTGCTTCGTGCCTCATTCTACTTAAAACCGAGGCTTTATCATCCACTTCCACTCAGTATACTCAGGTTTGGTTCCTCATTCCCACTCATACCTATGATATCATCACTCACTTCTACTCATATCCGGGTTCTGCCACTCAGGCCTCACCCATACCCACCCATGTCCAAGATTACGCCTCTTACTCCCACTCACATCCAAGGTCTTGTCACCCACTCACTCGTACTCATATCTGCGACGTCTCCACTCATTCCCACTCACGCCCCACACATCGTCACTATTTCCTACTCATACCCACGATCCCGGAATCCCACTCATATCACATTCCCGGGCATATCTTGAGCAGTCACTCATGCTGAGTGGGAGCTGAGGATTTAGTCACCCATTTCCACTCATATCTGAGGACTATTCACTCATTTCCACTCACATCCGAGTCTATCACTCACTCCCACTCATGCCTGAAGCACTACCACACATTCCCACTCATAATCTGAGGTTTCCACCACAACCCCCCCACTCATGTCTGAAGATGCTACCACACATTCCCACTCATAATCTGAGGTTTCCACCACACACCCCCCACTCATGTCTGAAGTTGCTACCACACATTCCCACTCGCATCCGGCTCAACGGCCATCACTCACTCACTACCTCCCAGCTGGCGAGAGAGCTGGCGATCTCTCCCCCACCCGCTACTCAGCTGGTCCTCGAGCAGTATACAGACGCTCTCACCCTGACCACCTTCCTTCCCTCACTCACCTCTCACACGCCTGAAGTGCCCTACCAGAATAGCATCACGTACACGCCTCCTCCTCCTCCTCCAGACCTCTGCCTGCCTCCCTCCCTTCTTCCTTCCCTCCCTCCCTCGACGAGTAGGCAGACCAAGGAGCAAAACCTACCGCAGGAATATTTTTCAAACACACACCAACGTACGGGGGGAATGACAGACAGACGGATACGCGAGTGTAAAACTCCCTCCCCATACAGCACAAATAGGTACTTACACACCATGGAATTACACACACACACACCCATGACCATCTACTGCATTCAACCAACCTACCAAACACCTTTCTACCAACATCCAATCAAACAACCACCACAATCATCAACCACTGCAACCACTAGCTACATCCAACCAGCTGAACTCGCCGCCCAGCCGTACTCACCTCCTCAAAGCAGCACTCCACGACTCCCCATCAACCACACACGTCTCTCTACGCCTCCACCGCCACAACTCCCCCAGTCACAAAAAACAGGCCGCTCCAACTCTCCGTCTCCAGCAACGGGTCGGTCACATTTGCATCCCCTCTACTCTCTCTCTCTCTCTCTCTCTCGGAGTCTAAGGTATTATTCAATCCACTCAAGCCCAATATTCACTTTTACGAAAGGAATGAAATGCCACCACGTATAAGATTACATTTTCCGCCTTGTTGATAACTTCACTGCAAAGGGGCTGAGCAAAAGTTAGTTGGGGGGCCCACGAAGCGGTTCCCCATTTTGCCAGGGAATGATTTAAACACACAAGTTTCAAATTCCACGTTTCATTTCTCTGTGCGAGAGAGAAAGACAGAGAGAGAGAAAGAGAGAGAGAGAGCAGGCGGGCGGGCGGGCCGGAAAGCCAGCCAGGGACTCGGAATTTATTTCGGCTCCAGGAGAGTCCGTTACTTTAACCGGAGTCAAGAGAACAAAATATATGCATCAGAGTCTCGTACGGCCCGAGGAGAGAGAGAGAGAGAGAGAGAGAGAGAGAGAGAGAGAGAGAGAGAGAGAGAGAGAGAGACGCGCCTTGTAACTTTGCGTGTGTGCGCGTGTGTCTCCGGTATGAAACACGTTTACGTACGGGCGAGGATGGGTACGTGTCGCAGCGAGGGGTAGTCCGAAGTCCCCCCCCCCCCGGGCCAAAAAAGCGCATTCATTTTTTCTGGCATTCGTCGCCGGCCTACCCAGCTTCGAGACCACAGCCACGATGGTCATGTATTTTTCCCCTGACCCACTAAACATAGGAGCATCATGAACAGTGCCGGCGTCAATGCCTCCTAGACACATCACACAATAAAAAAATCATCAATCACAACATATAAACTGCAGTAGTGTGTGTGTGTGTGTGTGTGTGTGTGTGGACTCGAAAGGAGGGAGACTTGTATGAAGAGGGACAGACAAAAGATGGAAGGGAATTCCTCATCTCAGGTGATCGAGGAAAGGAGGTACCACAACTTCTAATCCCGCACAATACAAATCCCCCGTCAACCGCAACTACCACCAAAACCATCACCGCTACAACTTTCAATCCTCCCTCCCCTACCAAATATGTTGTAACCAATATCACCACCCTCTTGCTAGCCTCCACAGTCACATCCCGTTAACCCAACACCACCACCACTACTACCACCACTAACCACACCACCACACCAAAGTAAAAGAGCCGATACCTACCTCCACCCCCCCCCAACCCATTTTCCCATTACCACAACCACTTCACCACACATACCGTCATCACCACCCATACGTAACACCACCACCACCACAGTCACCACCACCACCACTAACCCAGCGGGGGGCGGGGAGAGATCCCACATCACCCCAGCCCCTGGCTACGCAGGGCGTCCCAATAATGGCGTCCCACTATTGTAATGGTGATTGATTGCTACCCGCGGCCCAAATTAAACAGCCCTTGGCGGCATTTGACATGAGCAATCTGCTATGATATTCTCTGCCGTGTTCTATACAGTGATGAAATCATGGCTACCTATTTCAAGGATGATGAATCTGACGCCAGCTCTTTATTCATAATAGGTATGACTTTATTCATAACAGGCGATAACTCACCAGTTACCTCCAAGTGCACGGTAAGATACACTACACGACTGTCGTAAATATTTACACCGGACGCCTCAAAAACGCCTTTCCGAGATCGATAGCGTCTGGAACAAAAGAAAAATGGCCTGGTTTGCCAGGCATATGGTACGGAAACCACAACCATGCCCCACACACACTGCTCAGTGGTTTATCCTGACCATCTCAATACACCAGTTCGACCCAACTAGTTCCATTCAGTGCGCGCCTCGCGCCCTCATGAACGTTCAGATTCCAATACGTCAAAAATTCCTACACCCTACCACCTCTTCCTTACTTCCCTCCCCCTTATATGACGCACTCTTTCCCAGCTCATCCTCTCTACGCGAGATTCTGGAAAGTACACGCGCCATATAAATCACTAATCGCTTCCGAAACGTTCTCTTCACAATCGTGATCGTGTCAAACCTAATTCTTCCTTAGCAAGCGCGTTAAGCTTTTAAGAAGGAAATGGAGACCATATGTCTCTACGAAAACAGTTTCCTGCAAACCGGCACCGAGCGCAGTGCGAATTCCCGTCCAGATATCCCGCTTCCGGCAAAAACAACAACGGACGAAGAGCTAGGCCGCTCAGCGCACGCGAGAATTCATAATCGATCAAACACTCTTTTGGACCAACTTCTAGAAATCCTTTACGAGCACCCCCCAGCGTGCCGCTGAGCAGGCGGAACCAAAAAGGCCGCGTTATTCCGCCACGCTGGTCCTCAATAAACCCCACGGCGGGCGATCAATCTATTTATCCATCTGTCACTCGGGCTATATCCGTCTCCATCCAACGCGCCATCGCCGCCCCTTAACGTAATTCCTCCCCGTAATCGACGCGTCCGTCAGCATCCGTGCAAAACGTATCCACTGCCAAATACGTCGTCGCCACCCGCCGCCGCCGCACGTCCCGGCCGCAAATCATCCCACAAACGACGTTAAGAAATATCCCCCCCCCCGTCCAGGCAACTCCCAAAACGCGGCCTCCCAACATCTGATCACACATTACGTGGGATGGGGGGTTTGAAACCCGCCCGACACTCGTGCGTCCGGCTATTCCCCTAAGATTAAACTGTGGGCGGAATTCCTTTCACGAATTTACGGGTTTGCGAAAGGGAAATTTGAGGTACAGGCCGTTTAGTAACGGAAATTTACGTGTTTCAGAATTTTCAAAGATATTTGCAGGGTATTACCTGTTTGGATTAAATACGCTAAAGTATGATTAATTTTTCTAATCTTAAGCTTCGAAAGTCATCCACTTTTTGGGGCAGTTTCAAAGATAATGACTTGGGAAAATGAACCACAGAAATACTGGGTTACTGGTGGCTTAACAAGACGACAAGTAATTAAAGACGAAGGCTAGTTAGGTTGACAGGAAAATAATGCACACATTCAGAAATGAATACTGCAGTTTTAAGATCAAGCAGACACTATAAGCCCCGCCGAATTTACACAGAGAAAGATTTTACGCCCTCATGTATATATTACCCTTTCCAAAAATGATTCAGACAGACCGTAAAACAGGTACGCAAACGTAACGAGAACGAATGCAACTTTCAACATATAAGGGGAGACATCATAAAAGTTACTCAATACTTCTCAAACTAAGTTTTCTATGATGCAATTCTTTACTCCAGGGAAGTATCCGGTACACTGCTCGCCCAAGCTCTGTCTGTAGTGACTCCCCCCACACAACATTTTCCAACGCCATCGCGGAATATGCAACAGTCACAGCTGAAATGTGCTACAGAAGAAGATGCCATCCATACCTCGACACAAAAGACATTATAAAGTATTCAAAAAATGGGTTTTTTGTTAATACAAAACTACGTTTAAGGAAGGTCGACTCTTTTCCCGGAAAATATGACGAAATCGAATCCGCCGTTCTTAGGATCGAGTCTCTGGAAGGCATATGTGAAGACTACATATAAATCCCTATCATCCTGCCTCCTTCCACACACATTAGGAATTCAGGATGCTACTGCTCTCTTCCATCAGATAACCTTGTCAAAAACTATCAGGTATTGTCTATCATGCCATATATCAACAGGTTTTCTATTTCTGTCTACTTGGCTTCCCCGCGTGCTCCCGAATCCACCAACAGATAACCCTTGTAACAGACCCCCATCAGGTTTTCTCTCTTATCTGGCTTTCCCGCGTACTCTCACAATCTCCAGGAAATAGCGTCATCACGGACCATCAAGCCTTCACTTCTTCCGGCCTCCCCATGTAGCCCCAGATTCCCCAGGGAGTTGAAAAGAAACGGGTACAGGCCCCCCCCAAGTGCAGAGACTGAATAAGAACATAATGTCAATGGAGGATGTGCCTTTAAAACTATCAATAAAAGATGTCATCTCAATGGCCAGTTACCCAAGTACCACGAAACTCGCACAGGCCTTACATCAAGGCGTAAACTCTACTGGAATAAAGCCCTACCGTAGCTCGGGGTAAATAAACATTTAACAAAAGACTCCCAAAAGGCGAATAAAGTCACATGGAGACAGAGAGTCCAAGACGTCAATAAATTGCCCCAACACGTCCGGTCAGTAAAACTCTGCCGTAGATCAACGAAAGTCAAGAATTAAAAAAAAAAAGAAAATACCCCAAACGACGAATAAAGCCCAAATAAGGCACAGACTTCTAATAAAGCAGCAGTCGGCGCTTGTGAAGACCTCGAGGGGGGATCGTCTCTCTCTCTCTCTCTCTCTCTCTCTCTCCCACCATCATGGCCCGCACTCACTCATGCTACGCGTACGTTTTCATCTCGTGACACATGTGTTTCGTCGGCCGTGGGCGACACAGCCCGTAATAGAACCAGCACATAAAAATGCCGCGCATCATTTGGCTTTCACTAATGGCAAAAAACATACGTTACCGGTAATTCTGACCGACAGTAAAGCGAAAGTACCACGACTAATGCCGCACATTATTTCCCAACCATAAATAATCACTCTTGCTTCCATACTCACAAAAAAAATGTCACAATTAATATATATATATATATATATATATATATATATATATATATATATATATATATTT
>JAYMFT010118632.1:0-13319 GCA_038088735.1 Panulirus argus
GTCAGACAATGTAATAAACGAGAGTACTAACTCTTATTATTTTCTTTTACCAGTGTGGTGAATGTGGATTTTTTCTTCACGGTGAAGTGGAGGTTCTGCATATATATGTATATATATATATATATATATATATATATATATATAATATCATACTGACCGATGATGACGAAAACCCTCACTAATGTCATAAAAGAAGAATTCTGTGAACTTTATATTTCTGTCCATACTCCAGGACCCTCTCCAGGGGACTGATGAGGGCGTGTGTATGCGTGTGTGTGTGTGTGTGTGTGTGTGCCAAAAGCTACAGGAACAAAGAAAGGAATTTTTCGATATCATTCCTATCTCACATGTAGCTGAATACATCAGACACAATTTACACACAGGGAGCATAGTATGCAGAGACCATGGCGAGATGGTTTGAGGAAAATCAAGTCAGTCATGATATTGTTGCATTTTAAATGCCCTTAGCTCATATTAACATTATTTTTTATTATGGTAACTGCATAACATTTCTTCCCAGAACATAGTTTGTATTCATAATACAGGAGGTGTTTCCCCAAACTGTGTGAAGATTACAGGCCATTTTCTGTAGTACAGCACTTAGCATATTCACCACTTTTGACTCTATCTTCGCGTTGGCTTAGATTGCTTTTGTTTCCCGGTCTGATTAACATACGACCTACCTAAACCTTTATGCAAGGGATGCTGTAATACAGGCCGGGAAAAAAAGAAACTCGCATTCAGCCAACACGTCAAAAGTGGTGAGCGTAATAGAGTATCATGCCAACATAAAGCCTCCTGTCCCTCTTGGGGAAATATTTCATTATAAGTCGAATTGTTGTGGAGTCCTGTTTGATCTCGGGTGATTACGTGGTGTAGCGGTTAGCGTTCCTGACCGTGACGCACTCACGGGCCGCCCGGGGTCGAGCGCATAGGTTCGAGTCCTGGTTGTGGCAACCGGTCCACAGTCAACCCAGCTGTTCATCCGACACGAGGGGTTGGTCGTTGAAATGGGTACCTGGCTCAGGCTAGGGGGTATATATATATATATATATATATATATATATATATATATAGCGTTAATGGGATGGCCCTGATTAGGGCCTCAGCTACCCATGCCGTCTCAGCTAACATTAAAAAAAATAACCTATGGACATTTTAGATGTGATAAGCTAATCATTGACCCCGGGTTGTTAAAAGTAACTACCGAGATGATTAGAAAACATCCTACGTATCAAAGGACCATCCTATGTATTAAGAAACATCCTACATCATCTCAGGTATTGATGGTGATGGAGCACTACGCTGTGGCCTTACCAGCAGAGGGATCACCAGGTGACAATTCACTCGTACCACAGTGTTGGAGGGAAGGAAGGAGCAGCCAGTGATTGTAAGTGGAAGGAGACAAGGAGGGGGGAAAAAAGAGCTCCAAAAAGGAACAAAAGCAATCCGGGAAGGAAAGGGAAAAAATTCAATGAGAGAGAAAAAACTGAAGAAAAGAGAAACGTTCCCCCCCCAAAAAAAAAGGTTTAAGGCAGAACGAAAGAACAGAAAGGGAAAGAAAAGCTCGAAACTTCTATAGAACAGCTCGGGTGACAGAAACATAAGCGGGAGATGACGGCAAAATAGCAATCGAGAAATCAAGAGTGACCAAATAATAATCTGCTACGCTGCGGCACAGAACTACGAGCGCTATGGCGCCCGTGGTGTATGGCACATATTGCCATGTTGCTGCAGCCCTGAGCGAAGGCAGCATTGATTGGCCTTGGAATCCAATTATACACTGGTGACTGACAGGTCGTGATCACCCAACCCACCCTACCTGGGGGTGCTCTCTCTCTCTCTCTCTCTCTCTCTCTCTCTCTCTATCCCTTACCATCCCCACCCAACCCTTTAGCTTGGTGACTGGCAACACCAACCACTGGTGATATTAACACAAACAGCTTGGTGACCAGTAAGGGGCATTTCCCCGCCGATACTGAGACATACAGCTTGGTGACCAGTCTTATTAGCCTTCGGTGACATAGAAAAAAATAGACATCTTGGTGACCTGTATGGGCAAGCCATCGTTTATGTTCTGACACTGCAGAAGTTGGTGACTAAACACGCCAGCCAGCAACCCTAAGGTCTCCAGCGTACTAAATGCTTAACCTGGTGAACGGAAACAGCATTTCTGCCTTTGAACGCACTGTACACAGCAAGTGGGCAGCAACAGTTGCCACCTTCCATGATACTGCACACAGCCTGGTGTGCAGTTAATTAGCCTGCCGTTGACAGTACTGTATATATACAGCTTGGTGATCATCAGCAGCAGTAGCTGCCATTGGTGTTACTGGATACAGCTTTAGCGGACAGCTGCAGAAGCTGCCGTTGGTAGTGCTGTGCACAGCTTAGCGGGCGGCTGCAGTCGCAAAGCTTGATTCGACCAAAGATGATTTGGTGATTAGCTACGACAGCCGACTTTGAAACAGCTAAACATAGCTTGGTGGTCTGCAATAGCAGGCAGTAGTAACGTAAACAGCTTGGTGACCAGCTATGGCGTCTAAGTGTGACGAAGGTTAAGCAAAGATAATTCACTGATTATTAACGGTATCTACCGTTGAAACAGCTGGATTTCTGGTAGAGATGGTAACATTTTCATAAACTTTGAAATGAATCGTATCATATTTCCTCTCTCTCTCTCTCTCTCTCTCTCTCTCTCTCTCTATACCCCCCCAAGAGGCCCTGACCTCTGCCTTTTAAACGCAAAAAACTCAACAGCGTCAGACTGTGGTAATGTCAGGTCTTCAAACTAGTTCAGACTGGCTGACATTCTTCCGTTATGCATTTGCCGGCCTGACAGGCAGGCAGGCAAGCAGGCAGGCAAAACACACAAGCACATAGACAAAAGGACAGACGGGCAAAAAAGAGACAGACAGACGGGGGAAACAGACGGATCCAATGTCCCCGGCGTAAGGTGAGAGGAGAAGTTAAAATCTTAACACAGCTTAAGACTTCCCGAGTGCGTGTCGACAATAATCTAGCGATATGCAAAATGCCTTTTTAAACTTCGGTATACAGTTCGACGCCTTTGTTATATGGGCAACTTCAGCTTTAAGTGATTTCTAGTGTCGATGTTCGTTTGGTAGTTTCCTCGGCCAAGTAAATCATATAATATATCAAATACATGATATAATATCACTGGAGCATTAGACTTTAGGTTTTTTATAATCTTATACAATATATATTTATACTGATAAATGACGTAGCACTTCTTTATCTTGGAGATGGTCGAATAAGCATTCGGAACCGATGGATCGAAACCTTTGAACACAACTGAATCGGACACATACAGCCGTTTCCACTCCCAACCGGGACAGTCAGCGTGGTCAATCCTATCTTCCCGTGAGGTGTGAACCCGAGGCAGTATCGACTCGTTGCTTCGAAGCTTTCATCAGCGACCTGGGATGGGGGAGGGAGGGGGCGGAGGGAGACGACTGGGTCGGCCGCGTGAGGGGGTGACAAGCTAACAAGGTAAGGAGGGAAGAGTGGAGAGGAGTGAGAGGAGAGTGAGCCGATAGCTGACACCTCCATACAACGCAGTATTTTATGAAGAAAATACGAAAAAAAGCAAGACTAAGAAAAAATTGCTGAAAGCGATCTTAATCGCAAATGAGGACTCAATTCGTAGCTTTTGCTAGAGGTCTGAATTATTCCATGAGCATACAGCTCTACCCTACACCCCTTTCCCCTTTGATTAAGACACGGGGGCACACACACACTCACACACACACACACGCGGGCCATGTCCTTCCCTCCATCCACAGAAGCAAATGTCACCAACTCGATGGTGACCTTTACGCGTGCTGGGTTTGTCGTAAATGGCAACTCTTACGACCTGTGGAGTAGATAAATGATGCACTGAATAGTTACTTAACCATTTTGTTCCTAATATAATCACCCAGGACACTGCCAAACATCTTTAAGTATATCGTGGAAATGGAGTATTATTTTTGCAGCACATCAACTGTTCCATGAAATGTTTCACAGTTTACAGCCTGGAACAATAGTATGGTGTTGGCTATAGTGTGGCGGTGTGTATAGTGAGATGTGATGTCAGCACCACACAGATGCACCCATGTGTGGTCAGTAAGCAATCTTTTATTATGGGAATGTAGAGACCGTATTGATGTTGCGTTTGGTCTGGATATAGTAACAGCAACTTACTGCATCCTGTCCGCTATTTCGTGTAGAAATATAACCTGTGGTCCTTGTTAATTTTCAGCAATACTTTGAGCAGGGGAAATGTTTTGCCGATGCATGTTACGCAACGTGATTTATACTGGACGATCTGATCATTTTAATAATACACAGGTTTTAATAAGAGATTATAGAATACTGTAGTATCGCGCAAGGCATTTTTAATAAAGCTAGTAAATTAGGTATGAATAACAAAATGTCGGCTGGCCAGATACCGGACATTGTGTCATTTTACCATTTATTATTTATGTGTTAGTAGGTTGAGTAGGATGGCGCCGGGTATATTCGGTAAGTTATTTCAAAGCTCATCAAAGAGTTCTTTGTAATCTTATCAATTAATGCCAAACTTAATATCTGTACGGATCACTTTTAGGGACTCCAACTTAATGTGTGATCGATCCCGTAGTGATCACCACCACAGAACCTCACTCCCAACCACACTCCATGAAAAGGCTTACTATTGGCCTTATCATTTCTGACGCCTTACATTATGCTATGGCTCTTACTCACTGAATACCCACCACATGTTGAACATGACAGGAAACCAATGAAGTTTGCCTTGTGAACGTAACATCTATGAGAAATGCATAACCAGGTGTGAACACTTATTCATACAAAGTGTAGTTATATATGGTATAGAATCTTTAATATAAATGCTTTAGAAAATTATAATTCTGAGGTGCTATATGGATTATATATTTAGTAAGTACCCTTTTATATTTTTTGATAATTGCATGCTACAGTGAGTCTTCCATAGGACCAGCCTGTAGAAAGGAATCTTTTAAAATAAAGAGTCCGTCTATTGCATCTGAACAATCAATCCACAGTGCGGAACACTGGGGTGATGTGCTGGGTAGCGAATAGGAAGAAGCCAGTGAAGTGCTGATCAGAAATGACATCCTGAACGAAGGTTGCCATACAATCTCGTCGCCTGAGTTACCTTAAAACAACATTTTATTGCCAACGTCTTCACTCCGCTGCTTTGCCTTAGGATTATCTCAGAAGCGGCCCCACACATCATGCCTCACTTTCCTCCTCCCTCACACCACATTTTCCTTCCCACCGCCCTCACCCCTCTACCACCAACACCGCCCGGGGTGAGTCCACCTCTCTCCCGGTTAAGTCATTAGCAAGTAATGGATATCATCATTATTTGTCTTTAATAAAAGCCTCTTTCATTTAAGAAATTTCAGGATTTTCTACTTGGGTCAAGGTACCATCGATACCTCAGTCAACGGTGTCAGAGGATGACTGGTGTGGTCTCAAAGCCTGAGCTCGGAAAGCCTCTCGGGTTACCCACGTTTGGCTTCGAACTCGCCATTTGATACTCCCAGGTTCACATGCCACGGAGGAGAAGGAGGAGTGACACCGCAATAAACCTCTTGTTACTTTATCGAAACCGAAGTTAAGTCCAAATAGAGTGAGACTTTGTGGATACTTGCAATGACCTCGACAGATTAAGCAAAACTTCGAACAATGAGAGCTCGGAAGTATAGCTTGAGATGAAAGCTTCGAAGCAACGAGTCGATACTCCCTGGGTTCACACCTCACGGAAAGAGAGGACTCACTACGCTGACTGACCCGTTTGGGTGTGGAGACGGCTGTAAAAAAAAAAAAAAAAAAAAAAAAAAAATACTCTCGCTGAAACACGCGTGATAAATGAACAGGGGGCTCGCTCGGCTCGACCACCGGCAGCAGGCGAGAGAAGAACGCGTTTCAAGAACCGGGAAAATCAGGACGAGAGCGACGCGAGAATGGCACTCCAACCGTCTCGGGTGACTGACCCATTAATGAGCATGACGGCGCTGCCCTTAGGCACGAAGGGAACGAATCTACAGACATGACGGCCTGGCCTTTGACCAGACACGCCAAAGACCAAGCCATCACGTCAAAGGTCATAACACCCTGCTCGAGGGGGTTAAAGCCGTAATGCATTCCCTGGAATTACCATAATTCGTTGTATTCACCAAATCACCATTATTCCCTGAACCACAAGACCACGGCATCACGCTTATCTCACCATAACCAGAGAGACAGACAGCGCTGACGATCAGTTCACTTTAGCACTGCTAAATGTAGCAAAATGGACGAAAAGGCAAAAAAAAACAAAAAGTATTGAATATATTCCGTAACCTCTGACTTTTAAACCCGGCCAGATTTAACTCAGTATCAGACATTCGTGAAATATTGATCAAGAATCAAAGTTTCTCGGCGTCTGATGCGGTACTTGACACTGTCTCGCTGGGACAAGAACAGCGTCAGTATTCCCTAACTGTAGAGGTACAGAAAGAGCGCCTTAACGATACTTATGCGTCCCTACACGCCATTATCTGACGCAATGAACTGCTACGTGTCTGCACTGCTCCGTTTACGTAGACGGACCTGGAAAAGGAAAAACACTGCCAGACAACCTCGTCTCCCGTCATCTGACACTTTTAGCGTCACACCACTTCCGAAAATGCCCGAGATACACGTCGAGAAGCGTCACCGCGCCTGGCCTCGTCACAGAACACGCCATAGCACTTGTTTGAGTTAGGGTGTTTACGGATAGAGAGAGACAGACAGACAGACAGACAGACAGGCAGAGACAGAAACAAACCCAAAGACAGGCATAGAAAAGACCAGAGTTAAGCCGAATTTCCTTGCGAGATTGTCCGTAACATTTTAAAAACACATCCATACATCCAGTTAAGTGAAAATGATCTAGAATCAGTTATCGTGCTGACAGCCCCTTAATCATCTAAATGCACAGGTCACGACCTTTGACCTACAACCCTCTGGCGTACCACATACACCTTTTCACTCCCGTCTGAAAGGATGTCGAGTCATATTTCATGTCGGGGCTTCGCCAGGATCGGTGTATGTACATGTCAAATGGCTGGCATCTACCGCGGTCGGAAAGAGCTGGCAGCAAGGTATAGTATGTAACCATGGACCCGACACCAGACCTCACCAGCTTCAGCACAAGTCTCAGGTGTTGCTCCGGTGGGTGCGTCCGTCCACCACACAGGACCCTGGGTGAACGTATACCCTGGAGGCACGTCGCTAACAAGCCAATACCTCCCTGCACGGGGTGGGGGAGAGAGAGAGAGCGAATGATGATTGCTTCAGGGCAAGGCTGCCACATTCATTCCACTGGCTTTAACATCACCGTAACTACATTCTCGTTTACGTCAATGAAAAAGAAAAATGGAACAGAAATAATAAAATCAGCAGCAAACATAGGGTTCAACATGGCATCTAATTTTCTTTTACAAATACGATTTAATGAAGAGGCGTATTAATCATATAAACACTTAAAGCAGGAAAATGTAATCAAATCCAGCCCATGTTTACTACTCACGCACTAGTTATACACTAGTGCACACTGGGGCTCACGCCGGACATGGTGACTACACATACCTCCAACATACAGAGGTGCAATTCAAATTTCTTATTCGCTAAACACATTGCAGCTAAAATTCAGTAGTATAACGGCAGGAGCCCTTCCAAAGGGCGGGATTCCCGCAATATCAAGGCTGCGCTACAATCAGAAGCAGGGGAAGGGATGGATTCCTTTGGAGTGAGAAGATATTTGACAAGACTGTATACTGACAATCATAAAATCCTCTCCAAATATAACTTTTCACTCAGGGCGTAACCACATGTGAGTAGAGTAGGGTAATGCTTGTTTCACACACACACACACACACACACACACACACACACACACATACACACACATACACACACATACACACACATACACACAAACACACACACACACACACGAAGGTAGAAGTGACAGCGTAACCAACCATCATTAAAAGGTACAAGGAACAAGTACACCAGGATAAAGATATGGGAAGAGACAAATTTTTAAAAGAATATTGTGGAAAAGGAGGGAGAGAAAATCTGAAACTCTTCCATAAATTCGTCAGTAGTTAATGACCAGTTGAAGAGCATCTAATTAGGCTAAGGCATTCAGAGGGAAGAGTTGTGCAGGATGATGTCAGGACATGTGAAGATCTGAATGACACGGTCAGAAGTGTTTTCACAGTGGAGGACGCTATGGCCCCAGCACCAGTGAGGTGGGATGGGCAGGAGGTTTTTACAAAAAACATTGAGATATACAGAAAAGATATTAACTGAATATCAAAGGGTCTTGACCCAGACAAAGCTTATGATCATAATGATACCATATGTGCTGAAGATATGTGCTGGTACTCTGGACAAACCTCTTGAAATACTGTTCAAGATGTCACTGGAGAAAGGCACGATGCCAAGGGAGTGGAAAAGGGCAAACGTCATGCCTGTCTTCAAGAAAGGAGACCATCTGGTGGAGACCTGATGGAGACCTGGTGGAGGCGAACTACAAACCATCTCCCCGACAAGTGTGGTCTGTTAAGTACTGGAAAATCTAATCAGGAAGGAAATGGATGACTTTCTACTGAGGAGTAATTACCTACATGAGAGGCAACCCAGTTTTAGGGACAGGATGTCGTGTAGCGAACTCAGTTTTTACGAGAGAGTGATAGGCTGTTGAGACTTAGGGAAGGGAAGGCTGGGTGGACTGTGTGTGTCCGGACCGCCAGAAAATTTTAGACGCGGTACCACACGGGAGGCTGATTAAGCAGCTGGATCGTCAGGCAGGAATAAAGGAGGGGGGGAGGACTTCTACGATGGATAAAGGATTATCACAAGAAAAGGAGCAAAGGACGTATATCAGAGAAGCCTTCTCAAAATGGATTCAGGTTACTCTTACCGTGAACATCAACTTACAACATAATCCAAAGTTGGTCTGAGAAAAGGTTGATAAAATTCAACCCGAATAATGTAAAATAATAAAGACGGGTCAGAGTCAAAGGAGGCCTCAATATGAATGTTAATCAGCAGGAATTAGAGATCTTCCCCAACTTGTTACCAGTGTCCCAGAGTCCCACATTAAGAGAATAGTGAAGGAGACCAAATATCTGCAGACAAATATCACAATAAGATTCAAGTGTATGGATAAGGAAATATTCAGCAAGCTGTTTATATACTAAATTAGGCCAAGACCAGTATCTGCTTCTCACCTTTGGTCATCGCACCTAAAGAAGAACAAAGAGCTAATAGAGATGATCCAGAGTCGGGCAACAAAATATGCACGGGAATTATCTTACGAAAGCAGAGTTACATGGAAGACAAAGACTTTAAACTTGTCCACCATGGAAGATAGAAGATTGAGGGGCGACCTGACTCAACCTCTACGTTCTTATTCCAGCTTGATGATGCAGACGGTCCACAGTTCTTCCAAACAACCAAAAGAAAAACATGAAATGAAAGAGGAAATTTGTTAGGAAGGATACAAAAATGTTATTTAAAGAAGAAGATGGTGGATGAACAGAATAAACTGAATCAGGATACCGTTTATGCTGTTAGATGTCAAAGTTGCACGATATTTGAGAATGTTCAAGAAATGGGGTCACGAATGCTGAACTCCCTCCCCGTACAGTACAAACAGGTAATCTCACACAAACACACACACCACACATGGCATAGTGGCTAGCGTTACTGACCATCAAACAGACACTGAGAACTATTTACGAAAGATCGTTTAAACAGGGAAGGCAGTGGAGTTTTGATCTACGTTGATAACTATCTCAGTGCTATTAAGATAAGCAAAGTACACACACACTTATGACTCTCTTATATTGACATCACCGACAAGAGGAAAAGCAAATTACGGCTCGGCGTTATTTATAGACGACGATAAGATGTTACACAATGAAATCAAAACTATAGTAAACAGTAAAGAGGTTATAATAGCTGGAGATTTAAACAGTTTAAACATAAATTGGAACACGTTAACTGGTGACCGAGAAGGAATGAGACTTACGGAATTGTTTGAAGACGCTTTTCTAGAACAGTTAGTTAAAAAACCGACTAGAGGTAAAAAACAGTCTTGATCTTGTCATCACCAGCGATATAAATTTAATCAACTCTTGCGAAGTAGGGGAGAGTTTGTCAAACAGCGATCACATTTTGATTAGGTTAGACATAAAATTAGATTTTGAAACAAATGACAGCAAACTCTTGATACCAGATTACAGGAAAACAAATTTTGAAAACATTAGACAGTACCAACTGGACAAAACTTGACATTCACACAGTAGAGGAAATGTGGAATAGTTCTAAAAACACACTACTCGAGATTGAAAATAAACATATTCCACAAATTACAAAGAGAACTTGCAACATTTCAGAACCATCATGGATAAACAGGAGGATAGAAGGACTAATTTGCCAAAAGAAGAAAACATATAAGAAGTTCAAATCGACGGGAACCGATGAAACTCGCCTGGAAATAATCAGAAACCAAAAGGTCATAATACAGAATAAATGTGAGAGCAAGTGAAGTGAGGGAAGTGGCTGAGGAATGGGATGTAGCATTTATGGATCTGGAGAAGGCATACGATAGGGTTAACAGGGAGGCTTTGTGTAAGGTCTTAAGAATATACGGTAGCATGGTCGGTAGAGCGTTCGCCTTCTAGCCCAAATTCCGACATTGGATCCCGGGCTGGAACGCTTCGCGAGAATCGTTGTAGATACAAAAGAGTGATTCCCGACGAAACTTCTTTGTTGGGGGAGGTCGGGTGGATAGCATTTAATTTTTTATTTTTTTTTTTTTGTGTGTGTGTTCGTGAGTGCGCCTTCACTTTATTTGTAGGCATCTGGTATATCTAATCGAGAGTGCATCATAGATGTAAAATAAATGGAGGGTTTCAGCATTATGAAAATGCCCCCACCACGGTAGCATGATCGGTAGAGCGGTCGCCTTTTACCCCAAATTCCGAAATTGGATCCCGGGCTGGAACGCTTCGCAGGAATCGATGTAGATACTAAAGAGTAATTCCCGACGAAGCTTCCTTGGTGGGGGAGGTAGGGTGGGTGGTAATTAATTATCTCTTTGTGTGTGTGTGTGTGTGTTCGTGGATGCGCCTTCACTATATTCTTTTGCATCTGGTATATCTAATCAAGAGTGCATCATACATGTAATATAAATAGAGGGTTTAAGCATTATCAAAATGCCCCCACCACGGTAGCATGGTCGGTAGAGCGTTCATCTTCCAGCCCAAATTCCGACATTGGAACCAGGGCTAGATCGCTTCGCGAGAATCGATGTAGATACAAAAGTTTGATTTCCGTCGATGATTCCTTGATGGGGGAGGTAGAGTGGGTGTCAATTAATTTTTTGTCTGTGGTTGTGTGTGTGTGTGTGTGTGTGTGTGTGTGTGTTCGTGAGTGCGCCTTCACAATTTTCTTGGACATCTGGTATATCTAATCAAGAGTGCATCATACATGTAATATAAATAGAGAGTTTTAGCATTATCAAAATTCCCCAACCACGGTAGCATGGTTGGTAGAGCTATTACCTTCTAGCCCAAATTACGACATTGGATCTCGGGCTGGAACGCTTCGCGAGAATCGATGTAGATATAAAAGAGTGATTCCCGAAGAGGCTTCCTTGATGGGGGAGGTAGAGGTAGTAGCAGTTAATTTTTGTGTGTATGTGTGTGTGTGTGTGTTCGTGAGTGCGCTTTCACTATATTCTTGGGCATCTGGTATATCTAATCAAGAGTGCATCATAGATGTAATATAAATAGAGTGTTTTAGCATTATGAAAATGCCCCCACCACGGTAACATGTTCGGTTGAGCGATCGCCTTCTAGCCCAAAATCTGACATTGAATCCCGGGCTAGAACGCTTCGCAAGAATCGATGTACATACAAAAGAGTGATTCCCGACGAAGCTTCCTCGGTGAGGGAGGTAGGGTGGGTGGCATTTAATTTTCTTTTGTATGTCTGTGTGGTCGTGAGTTCGCTTTCACTATATTCTTGGGCATCTGGTATATCTAATCAAGAGTTCATCATAGATGTAATATAAATAGAGGGTTTTTTTCATTATCAAAATGCCCCCACCACGGTAAGATGGTCGGGAGAGCGATCGCCTTCTAGCCAAAATTTTGATATTGGATACCGCACTGGAACGCTTCGCGAGAATCTATGTAGATACAAAAGAGTGATTCCCGACGAAGCTTCCTTAGTTGGGGAGGTAGGGTAGGTGGCAATTAATTTTTTGTGTGTTTTTGTGATCTTGTGTGCGTCAACACTATATTCTTGGGCATCTGGTATTTAAATAGATTGTTTAGCATTATCAAAATGCCCCCACATCGGTGGCATGGTCGGTAGAGCGGTTGCCTTCTAACCCAAATTCCGACATTGGATCCCTTTCTGGAGCGCATCGCGAGAATCGATGTAGATACAAAAGAGTGATTCCCGACGAAGCTTCCTTGGTGTGGGAGGAAGGGTGGGTTGCAATTAATTAATTTTTTTTTGTGTGTGTGTGTGTTTAAGAGTGCTCCTTCACTATATTCTTGGGCATCTGTTATATCTAATCAAGAGTGCATCATAGATATTATATAAATAGAGGGTTTTACCATTATGAAATTGCCCCCACCACGGTAGCATGGTCGGTAGATCGTTCGTCTTCCAGCTCAAATTCAGACATTGGATCCCGAGCTGGAACGCTTCGCGCAAATCGATGTAGATACAAAATTGTGATTCGCAACGAAGCTTCCCTAGTGGGAGAGGTAGACCGGGTGGCAAATAGTTTTTTTTTTTTTCAGTGTGTGTGTGTGTGTGTGTTCGTGAGTGCGCCTTTACTATATTCTTGGACATTTGGTATATGTAATCAAGAGTTCATCATAGATGTAATATAAATAGAGGGTTTTAGCATTATCGAAATGCCCCCACCACGGTAGCACGGTCGGTAGAGCGATCGCCTTCTAGCCCAAATTCCGAATTCAAGCCCAAACTCCGACATTGGATCCCGGGCTGGAACTCTTCGCGAGAATCGATGTAGATACAAAAGAGTGATTCCCGACGAAGCCTCCTTGGTGGGGGAGGTAAGGTGGGTGTCAATTATTTTCTTATTTTGTGTCTGTGTGTTTGTGAGTTCGCCTTCACTATATTCTTGGGCATCTTTTTTTTTTTTTTTTAATGTTGAAGGCTCCAGTCACGGACAAAAGTCCACATCAAGGCCGGGCCCTAATTGAAATA
>JAYMFT010118643.1:0-13319 GCA_038088735.1 Panulirus argus
CCCCTTTTAGTCGCCTCTTACGACACGCAGGGAATACGTGGGAAGTATTCTTTCTCCCCTATCCCCTATATATATATCAGAAGTGAAGGATACAAGGATAAGGGGGAGACCAGATGCGGGATGTAAGGATGGAGCGAAAAAGATTTTGAGTTCTTGGGGCCTGAACATGCAGGAGGGTAAAAGATATGCATGGGATAGAGTGAATTAGAACAATGTGGTTTACAGGGGTCGGTGTGCTGTTAATGGACTGAACTAGGACTGATAAAGCGGTCAGGGGAAGCCAGAACAAATATACAATAATAACAATGAAGGAACAATGAGGATGGTATATGAAGCAATAAAACACACTCTTCTCATAGATGGTAAATTGCTGATAATGGGGGATTCAAATTGTAAAGAGACAGACGGGAATATTTGAACCTACATGGTGAGAGGGAGTCATAGAGACAAGTTTTTAAAGCAAATACTGGAAAATTTCCCATACCAAAATATCAGTGAAGATACTAAGATGTTGTACAAGCCACACATCATGATATGTAGGAGTTAGAGAACACATGTTACCATTCAGCATTAGAGTGAAATACATATTTGCATGATGAAAGTCACATTAATGTCTTGTATTAAATTCTGGTGCTGTATAAACTGTTCATACTGTTATTACAAGATGTAATACTTAATAAATTGCAAGGACATTAAAAACACTTTTAAGATAATAGATTTATTCGGACATACAAACAGACCAGAATAATTACTTTAGAAACCTATGTATGCTGTAGTGCTTGAACTGTATCCTGCCAATCTTACTTTTGAAGACAATCATCCATCCATTAACAAAAATTAAATAATAAGGATATACAGAGGACTTGGTGGAGAAAGGGAATAGGTTCTATCTACAGACATAGGTAATGATAATGGTTGTTTGGGGTGGAGTTTTCTACTGCCAACGATGAAAATTTGGAAATAGGAAGACTGCCTGCAGTACTTGGCTACTAGTACTCATATGTGTTTACTTTCCATGAGTGCATGTGCACATGTATGTGTGTGTGTGTGTGTATGTGAGTCTTGATGTATGCATGCATGCACATGTTTGTGTACCAGTAGAAAAGTGAATGGAAGACAGCACTTGGTGATTGAGTGGATAAAGTCCCTGCAGTTTTATGTGCCAGTTTAGGGGATATCGACATTGGGATATTTTTGACGAGCAAAATTTAGCAGTTCATCTGAATCCTCACATATCCAGGGTTTTAAATGGTTGCAGGCAACATCATGCCATTTAATTCCATCTCCATAGAAATTGTTAAGGACAGCAAGGCAGGCTTCATCATTTCTAGTTTCAGCAAACTCACGATTATCGGGCTGACGCAAGCCAGCGCCTCCTGTATGGGACCATTCACCAGTCCAACCGGAGCTTTGGTTGGAAACAGCAATACGTGCATTGGAACCAGACCAGAACCATCCATTGATGTTGATGGGCTGCAGGTCAGGTCTGTCACATCCATCGAAATTGCATTTGCGACCAGAGGTCCAGATGTATTTAACATTGCCTTGCTGAATGCTGTCAAACACAAATTTGGATTCATCTTCTGTCTCTATGCTCACAAGATCCTGACAGTGCTTCCTGTTGGGGAGAAGTACACAGTATTATTACTTGTAAGTGGTTAATTCCAGGGTCTCTGAGAGGGGGGTGCAGGGGATACATTGTACCTGGGCCCAGGGTTCCAAAAGGGGGCCCGGGAATTTCCTGGGATCTCAGAAAATGCAGAGAATCAACAGAGTGCTCCATTCCACCCCTCTCTCATCTTCCAAACCATTTTTGGCCCAACAGCTCATGGCATAAAACCACAGTGGATGAAAATTGGATGACTAATGAAGAAGGGAAGAGGGCCTGAAAGAAACTTTGAACCCCTAATAAAATTCCTCTCAGGGGCCCAGGTTAATTTGTATGAATGGTACGCTATTGCTGAAAGTAGAATTTAAGAAATTAGAGTTGATCATCTTTGTTATATTGATTCTGGTCTTATTTCATGGTACAAATGGGTCAGATTATATTTTTTCTTTTTTCACCATGGATTTTTTTTTATAAGCCTTTGAATGAAATAATGATAAAAGAATGAGGTTAAACAATATTGCTTTAAAGGAATTCACTTTATTTTATTTCAAGAATATTTTTTCTTGACTTTTGGGATCGATAGCAGATTCTTTACAAACTCATATTTAGTAAATAATTGTGCGGTTCAAAGGTCTTGAAATAATTCTTATATTTTTTAGTACAATATTCAGTATGTGTTTCGTAGTATATGTGTCGTTTTCTACTAAACTTTGTTCAGTTGACTTGATCACCACACATTCTTACACTCTTCCACTGTGATATACGTATAAATTTTTTGTGTAAGGAAATAAACAGACATCATAATGACCCACCCTTGAGTTGTCAGTGTTTGATATATGCACACAACTACCTCTCCTCTTTTGCTAGCATTGTGGCTGATTCATCCTACCACTCATCATGTTTCCACTTTTCCTTATCCCACATTTTAAATGTCATACACGTATCAGCACTGCTTCCCAAAATACCTTCCAGTCCTCTTGATTCATTTACTGTAACCTTATGCCATTCTTTACTTAATCTCTTCATTTATCTCTGAAAACAGGTCTTTTCCAAACTCAGTTATTTTCATCACTTACTGCACACATAAATGATATCATTTTTCTTAAACTACAACATAATATTACAAAC
This sequence comes from Panulirus argus, assembly GCA_038088735.1. Classification (NCBI taxonomy): domain Eukaryota; kingdom Metazoa; phylum Arthropoda; class Malacostraca; order Decapoda; family Palinuridae; genus Panulirus; species Panulirus argus. Next base: position 2,738 of record JAYMFT010118643.1, read on the forward strand.
TTTCTTCTGCAGCTTTGAGAGTGTACTTCACAAAGGAACAAGGAGAGGACAGGAGCAAAGAAAAGAGTAGTACTACTTCTGAAGCAAGAGTTGTGGGAGTGCATGATAGTGTGTAGGGAAGTAAATTCCAGATTGATGTGGGTAAAACTGAAAGTAGATGGAGAGAGATGGGTGATTATTGGTGCTTATGCACCTGGTCATGAGAAGAAAAATCTTTAGAGGCAAGTGTTTTGGGAGCAGTTGAGTGAGTGTCAGCAATTTTGGAGCATGAGACCGGGTATTGGTGATGGGTGATTTAAATGCAAAGGTGAGTATTGTGGCAATTGAGGGTATAATTGGTGCACATGGGGTATTCGGTGTTGTGAATGGAAATGGTGAAGAGCTCATGGATTTGTGTGCTGAACATATACATATATACATACATATATACATATATACTTATACATACACATGCATATACACATATGCACATGTACATATTCATACTTGCTTGCCTCCATCCTTTCCTGAAGCCACCCCGCCCCACAGGAAATAGTATTGCCACCCCCTGCGTCAGCGAAGTAGTGCCAGTAAACAGACAAAAAAGGCCACATCCGCTCACACTCTTTAGTTGTCATGTGTAATGCACTGAAACCACAGCTCCCTATCCACATCCAGGCCCCACAGACCTTTCCATGGTTTACCCCAGATGTTTCACATTCCTGGTTCACTCCATTGACAGCATACTGATAAATGAAAATCAAAGGGATATAAATTATCTTCCATATTAGAAAGAAAGTAAAAAGAGCCAGAGAGGTACTCATGAATAAACATTTCTCATAAAGATATATAAAAATTGCAGTGTTAGTGCAAAATCAGACATTACCAAAACTAAACCTAAGCTTACTTTTACAGAAATAAAATTAAGCTGGCAGTTGGCAGTGACCGAGTTGGCAAGAAGCGTCTTGCCACACCCTGGGGGACCATAAAGTAACACTCCTGACCGCAGTCTCAACTTGACTTTGCTAAACAGGCTTGGATACATAGATGGCCAAGTCAATGTTTCTTCTAATGTGTTGCATGCTTCTACTAAGCCACCTATACGTACAGGTACGGCATTTTTCTTTTTTGATAATGTCAGACCTGAAAGAATAATACAGCAAATATAACATAATCATAATGTAATAGTTTCAACTCAATAATGAATGTCATCACACATACTGAGACATATTACGGTTCCAGTACATCAGTATTCTAACAGCCGAAACATTACTATTTTGTGCATCAATTTTCAAGGGTGATCTCCAAATGACATTAAAGGCCTTTACTTTGTTATAAATTATAAGCCTCTACCTATTTAATAATGACAGTTAAATAAGTTAATGTTCACAAAGTTTGCCTATCAAATGTAGAGGAAAATGAACATTAAAGATACATATAGCTTACCTCGAAGAGCTAAAGGTGTGTAGCCTTCTAGAGCAGCTTCAATATCACAGTTTATGACAGCTTCTGAATCCAGGTTTGAATTCTCACTGCTGACATCTCTGAAACAGGCTTTACTTGGCATACACGGTATTTTAATGATTTGTTTATGAAGAACCTCCTTGCTTTTAGCATCACTCTTGTTAGTCACGTTGCACTCCCAGCGTTGTTTTGCTTGTAAGAAAGTCCTCAGGGCAAGGTGGTTCAGATCTGGAAGTGCAAAGCTTTCTGTCTGTCTGGATATCATTTTTTCATCTACTTGTATGTACTGGGAACATGAATCCTTATCAGTTTCACAAAGTGTATCATCAACTGGGTCTTGCGATGATCTGAGGTTGTGTACTGAAAGTATTCTTTTGCGTCGTTTATATTTTTCAATGTGGGCTTTAAGCATGATATTCAGAGCTTTAAGTCTTCCTTCTGGTCCTAATGGTGGGATTCCAAATGTGCAAGGAAAATAATGACACCCTTGAGGGTTTACCAGAAGAGGATGAACACTTGTTCTAGCTATACATGTTGCAATTACCATAACAGAACCATAAGCTGGCTTCTCTAAATGAAGAGGGAAGTCAGAATCACTTAAAAATTCTAACAATTGATCCAAGAGTCCTTTGAGCATAAAAACCATCTGCATTAAGTGTTCATACATTGGTCCTGAGTCCTGATCGAAAGATCCCTGTGATGGCACTAAGTGATCAATATCATCCAATACAATAATGGAGGGTCGTTTGAATATGGCTTCCTTAAAGATGAGTTGCAGTTTTTTCTCAACTGTTTCCATTTTCTTTCCTTTTAGAAGTTTAAAGCTAACAATCTCAGAATGCATGAAATAAGGATATGAGGACAGACACTCAATAAGTGACTGAGCTAAACTTGTTTTTCCTGAACCCTTACTACCATGCAAAAGAGCAAATTGAGGAACAACATTATACCCATCATTTAGGTTACCTTGCCCAAGCAAGATATGTTGTTTTAATTCTAGAAAGACATCTTCATTTCCAACATATGAAAATGCTGCATGGTAGTTGTTGAGATCACTAACAGTCCGATGAATGTATGGAACATCAGAAAGCTGTTTAAGCACTGTAAGCTCAAGTAACACCACTGATTTTTCTGTAAGCTTCAGAGGGACTCCATCTCTTGTTGTTATAAATACATCAAAACACTTTTTATCTAAAATGACTTCTAACAAGGTATTCTGATTGATAATCACTGGGAATTCACTAGCAAGATTCTTCAATAAGACCTTTACACCCTCATTTAGCAATGTTGCCTTAGACTCTTCTACTGGCATAAGAGGCAACATATCAACAGATACTGGTACAGTTCTGACATTAATATTAAATGTCTGTAACTCAACAACACTTAAAGTATTAAGTTTCATACGTCGCCTTAAACAATTAGGAATCAAACAATTGTTTACTTTAATAACAGCATCAATATTCTTTGCACAATCAGTATTTATTTTCTTTTCCTTATCAAGATTTTCCCACACAATAACTGTACAAATAAAAGGACTGTTCACGTCATCATTTTTCTTGGTATTTTGCTTCTTTATTTCACTAGATTTATTTTCATCTTTAAGGGCATTTGACATTTCAAAATTTTCTTTTGGAGAATTAATTTTCTTTAAACTTGCAGTGAAACTAACTTTACTCTTGTAACTAGTATGCAGGAGACTCTCTTTACTAATAATGATCAATGATGGATGACTCAAGAGTTCGAAATGTGAAGTGTTTTGTATTGGTACTGAAACTACCCTATACCCCAAACGAATCTCCCTCTGTGCTGGAGAACCACACTTTAGCTTCTGCCCTTTGAGTTTATCACACATGTAGTTCAGTATCATTAAAGACATTTTTTCTTCATGGCTCTTTTCTTCTTGGATTTTCTCATCATTTCTAAAATCTTGTTCTGATTCTTTATGACAATCTTGATCTGATTCTGCCGACACTTGTTGATCATTAACGAAATTACCACTACTGGAAGACACTTTGTTTGCTGGAGTAAAGGTGATTGAAGTATTATCATGAGCGCCATTATCTTCTGAGGGAGGGAGAACCTCCATTTGGGTCATGGGCTGCAGGACACCATATTTTAGTGGAGGGTCAAGACTGCTGACCATGAGAGTGACATAGGCTCCACCCTCCAGCCATAGTGGAACACTCTGATACTGACTTATCACACGCACTTGGCTCAAAATGGCAGACTGGGCAACTTCTGCATTGAGTGCCAAGTCCTGCCACTGCGCTAATGATCCAACTGTGACTGTAACTTTTGTGCAAGGAGGAGGCACTGGAACTTGAGTCAATACACCCACTTCTCCATCACTTATACCTGTGTCTTTCAAGAGCTCTCTATTCACTAATATCATATTTTCATTGCCTATACTTGGGTTATGCACATCCCCTGCCCATGATAACAAGATATTTTGTCCTTGTGAGGCTTCTAAGCAAAACGTTGGTGTTAGGGTAGAGAGGATCACACTTGCCCAGTGTCGTGGAAGTGAAATAAAGCAGTGGCGCGCATGCCACTCCTTCACCACCACTGAGCGGGAGAAGTCACCGGTCTGCATAGCTTCTATGAATAATACATTTGTATGAAGTATACTTCATATACAAACTTCAGTTATGGTTACAATGTTAATCAAAAACAGAGAAAAGAAAAATGCATTTGCTTTTATGCAACTTTTATCAATTTACAGATGATATTCATATTCTAAATACTTCATTCTCTTGTTTTTCCTGAAAGACAGTGAAGACCAGTATCACACTAATTGCACTGAAAGAAAAGAGAAAGGGAAGAGGACTGTAATAAATGTACAGCTAAGGAACATAATGCATGCTATGCATTTTGCTATTTATGTCATGCTCCTAAAAAATGAGTTATACGTGATAAAAAAAAATAATGCGTGCTATGCATTTTGCTATTTATGTCATGCTCCTACAAAAATGAGTTATATGAGAGAAAAAAAATGAATTTGCAAAATGTTTAAAGCCACAACTCATACCAAAATATGGCAAGTAATCAGATAAAGAAGAACTATGAAAATTAGAGTAAGTTCTCTTGAAAATATACATATAATTCCATTCATTTTGAGATAGTTAACACAACATTCCTACTAGAAACAACAGATCCAATTTACCAAAAACTTTTAACAATAGCTCTTTCTTTATACATCACTTATACATCACTGTATTTTCAAAGAAAACTTCATAATTTTTTTTAGCTGTGACACTTTTGGACATCCAAACCAGATGGATATCCAAGAATGAGTGGGGAAAATACTATATTGAGAAGGCACTAATAAAGAGAGGAACATCACTGGAACAGATGGACAGAGAAGAGAGTTATTTAGACAAGAGTGAATAAAGAAGTCTAAGCTGGCTGTTCAACTGACAAGCATCTAGCCTAACCAGTGAATGGTAAGAAGGTGAACAATGACACTTCTGATTTTCTAATTCTATTCACTCTGTTTTTTGGTGCTCTAAACCAGGACTTCTGAACATAAAATCAAGGTCATCTATGTTCTGCTGGGACATCATTAACCCACTTATTGCAGATGTGCTATATATGGCAAAGGATTCAGGCTAAACATCTAGTAATATAATTTCACTACACACAAGTAATGTGTTATTTCTTTGTTTTCTCTTTAATACATGCTCAACATTTTTTTCCAGAAAAAAAAGCCCTTTTGAATGGTACAACAGAATATAAGATTTTGAAAAATTCACTGAAAATTGCCATACTGAGGGCATATTAAATATCTAGAACAGCTACTGTAACTATGTTAAGAACATATAAACCAATGGTATAAAAGTGTTGTCTAATCCTCTGATGTCTGAAGTTATATTTTACTGTACCCTAACAAGTTTAACCCACTCACTGCAGCCAAGTCATATACATTCTAAAATTTTATTTTCTCCTCACTGTAGTCAGAGAGTATACCATCAAAACCCCTGAATCATGTCTCTGCCTCAAGGAGATTTATACAATGATTTATGCTGGAGGTAGCATTTCATGCATTGTTACCAGATGCTACAGTTTAAATTTTTTTCTATACATTCATTAGTCAGTCTATGTGAACATGCCGTCTTGCTATAAAACAACCTGTGAAGTTCTTACAAAATAATAGATACTTGTGATGAGAACTCTGACATAAAAACTTCTAAAAAATATGACACATTTCACTATGTGTGTCTCATATGCCTGGCATCGGAGCAGCATAAGTTAAAGCATACAGTGCACACAAAAGCAATAATTCACTCAGCCTCATTGACAGCTACAGCGTCATCAACACTCTTGTCGCACAATGTAGTCCATTAAAAATTTTAAAAGTACAAGCAGAACCTACAATGCATTGTTACTTAGTCTTGCAGATGATGTGTAGTACCAGTGTAAATTTTCTGCTCTGCTTCCACCTTTTCCAGCTTATCTACATTCTTTTGCCATTTCCAAGAGTAGCCTGGCTGACAAGGCTGCATATCACTAGTAGCAAAACTCTTAAGGATGACTATAACTGTAAAGTTTTGGTAAAAAAAAAAAAAAAAAGACTTGGTTGCTGGCTGAGGTGGGCTCACCCTTGTTGCTCAGCCACCACCCCTCTAAGACCTAGGCAATTTCTGGATAGTAAGAATGAATGTGCTATGATACAAATAATTTAATATCATAGGATATGAACAGACTTTGCTGATACTACAGAAAAATAATTTTGGGACCATGGTGTGCTGAGGCATTTGGTATGCAATCTCATATAATGATTCCTGCTATGAAATAGTGGTGCTGACATACAGTGATAAGGAACTTGAAAGTAGCTTGTTTACATGCTGTAACTAATCAACAACTGGCTTACTACCATTTCATTTAGCTTGGTTGTTACTTTATTGACACTGGTTGATTATTTCAACCTTAGGCCTATTGCCTGCAAGTGTCATTAAGGTTGTCAATATAAAGTTATAACGACTAATCGAAAAATCTTGAACACCTTATTCCGGTATTCAGCATCAATTTCAGGTCATGCATGCTTTCACTGTACACATTACCCTTGTGTTATGACTTTTTTAAGTCTATTTGATATTTGGTTTAACATGATAACCAATAGGTCATGCAATCTATTTTACACAAATCTCAATGTCAAGATTAAAAATATATGATTGCAATTAAGAACATTAAAATGTTACCGTATGTTATCATCGATACATTTCCATTGTAAATAATACAATGCGTAAACACCATCATCCTATGACATACCTGTGCTGTCCTTAGTTTTGGATGGGCTAGCAAATCCATCAGCAGTATTGTGGCTTCACCCAACTGTGTCAAATTGACTGCATCAACAACATATAATACCTTCTTCACACCCGTGTAGTAGCTTGGCCAAATAGGGGCCATACTACCCCCTGTATGACAAAATATAACAAATATTAGTTATACTGACACCATTTATTTCATGAACCATACATACTCAAAAGTTGACAGGAAGTACTTTCATTAAATTTTTTCCTTTAATACCCTTAATCTTTATCACATACTGTGTTTAGCAATGAACCTGCAGCAAAATCTTCATGAAAAAAATGGTAACATATTGTAGAATTACAAGAAGTTAAAAAGAGTCTTACCAAGTTCACGAATACTGATGGGTGGGAATTCTGCTTCCCGGGGAATGGTGGCAATGTTTAATCCTACAGTGGGTACAGTGGTTAAAGAAATGTCGGTCTTGTTCAGGTTGGCAAGCCTCCGAAGTAAGAGAGTTTTGCCTGTACCTTCTGGTCCTACACATAATAACATCTTCTAGCAATGTAAGCTTCAAAGAATGGACCTGCCAAAGTGAAAAATAAACACACTGCATGTACACATTTTCCCAATATGCTAAATATAAATCAAAATACCTAAATTGAAATGTTTTGGTGTGCATTTTAAGAACAACAGTATATAATCTCTATGGTGCTGTAATGATACACATTAAAATTCAATTATTATCACAGTCATTATATATTAGTAAAATACAATCAGTAAATGAATGTGATAAAAATACACAACAACAGCAACAATGTATTAACTCTTGCCATAATTTACTGTCAACATCATTTCAAAAGCCACATCCATCAGAGAAATCATAAAGATTAAGAGTCGTTACTTTTCAATATAGTGAAAATGGAAAAAATTAAAAAACATTCTTGAGATCAATACTGTTTGATCATCAGTGATAATAATATATTCTCAAACATATGGGGCTTTCTACCAAAATACTAGGACACCTTAATTAACAGGTTAAATATAATAGGAAACCTTTATTAACAGGTTAGTTTCATGCAATGGAAACATTAATTATTCCTAAGTTATGATGTAATAGGTTGCCTACCAATTATGTGTCTAGGTATCTATATTTAAATCTGCTTTACAATAAATTTGGCAGCTGTTATTATGCTGATAAGTGAGGTTGGATGGGTCAAATGGTACTGAACTGATAGTATACATTCTTTTACCACCACTTAATTATGGCTTTTATTTGTAAATATCAAGATTTCACGCAAATATCATTACTGGCGAGATAAAAGAGGAATTTTACTGTCATCAAGTCTGGCAGTTGTTAAAGACCTTACCCATCATCATCTTGAAGTGCAGTGAAAATGTTAGGTTAATAAGGTAGCTCCAACATCTGCCCCTTGACCTTCCTCAGCATAACCCAGAGGCAAACATTTGTACAAAAATAATGAACAATAACCATGACAAATTCAGTAATAACTTTGTTGGTATAGAACTAAACTTAAACCACATGTTCTGACATATCCATGTAGATGTCATGGTAAAGTTCCAGTTTAGAGACACCACAATATAATACAGATTTGGATGAACAAGACTCGAATAAATTTAAGCCAGGAGAGAATGATTTGGAGAACAATTCTTTCTTCACACAAATAATAAATAATGTGAAAGTGAGGAAGGCTATGATGAACATTTGAAATCTGGGGTAAAACAGAAACCCTATTTAACTTCTTTTAGAAGCTGAGAATTATTTTGAGCTGAGAATTAACTTGATTTTCAGTACTTACCAGTATTACAGTTGAAACATACCTTCCTTCTATACTAGCTGCATGTGGTCTAAGGCAGTAAACAAACTCAATGAACATTGGAAGCTCTTGGTGAAATAAAAACTCACTCCAATTGGATGCAAACATAATGTCACATATTTTTTTAAACATCAAAAATAAGGTAAGTTAAGGTTGCTAGAGAAACTTAAATGAAGTTTTCATAGGTTCTATTGATTTCTATAAGTGTTTCATTTAATTTTACTCCACATTTACCCAGATCCTCATAGCTCTCCCTGCAACCATTATTTCCTACCTTGATTTATAATACAAAAATGTGCTAAATCATGCTATTCAGATCTAATCACACATATCAAGTTTTAAGGTACCATTATCGTCAAAATCTATCAACTACATCAAGCGCTTCCTTTTCCCAACACATCAACAACTTAGCCCACCTGAAGAAGCGTCGTCTATCTTACCAAAGTAAACTTTACCTAATCTACCAAAAATTTACAAGCTAAGTCAAAAGATTTTTAATATGCTTCAATCATTTTACGTAACCCAACGTTGTCCCTGTTCTTGATACCCCTCCCCAACATCACTCTCCAAACAACGACATTTGAAGAACAAAAATCTTACTCCACTTACTCCAAAACATATTTATAATAATACTAACCCAGAACAAACGTAGTTATTTCCAAAGGTTAGTTTTAACGAGGAGCAAAATAAGTCATCCATAAATTTTCCATGAGGTAAAGAAACCTCTAACGTTAAAAGATCTTTACCCCTTTTCAAATTAACGTTGTAATATGATCATATATGTGCATGTCTGTACAAACCCGCTTGAGGTGAAGATAAGTAGCTCGAAATGGTGCAGCCTCACCGTGGCCTCTGCAGTATTTACTATTTTCGTTGTGGATAAGGCGTTGCCATGGTGATTTGGAGATCCAGGCGACCGTCAGTCAGCTATGAATCCACTGCCGTCCGTCAGCCGTGAATCCACTGCCAGCGGCGAGTCTGTTGTCGTTCGTCAGCCATGAATGCGCATATGGTTCATCGTCACCTGTGGATCTACACTCCTTCGTCAGGAGTGATACACCACTGTTTTTATGTTTAAGTTTTAACAATACTTTATTACTTCATATAGGAATCGGGATCCTAATGCTGTCACTAGGTACTGTTATAATAGTTAGTTGTGGATCCACTGCCGTTCGTCAAGTGTTAATCCACAACAGTTCCTTCGTTCGTCACTGAAATCCGTCAGTCAAAACGAATCTCCCCAGAGTGATGTTGGTGTAAAATGTTCTCATTAAGGAATATGTGGTACTCAAAATACCAAGGCTCCACTGGTATTCCTCGGTACATGAACCCCCAGTGTTTATGAGCCATGAGCCACAGGCGTTCGTCAGCGCCGTATCCTTGAAGTGTATTGTTCGTAAATACAGAAACAAAACAGTTTGATCATGACCCATACCATGAATAATGTTTGTGTTATTTAGTGCAGCATTACTTGCTGATGTTATCAACTTATTTAACAATACTTTTATACAGCTCAAGTTAGACAAGGCTAAAATAGTTAAGTGTGATGGTATAGTAGTTCCGTCATTATAATATGGATTAGAGTCTTGAACCCTAAATGCAAAGGAAAGGAGGAGGGTGGGTTTGTTGGACGTGTTATGCCTGAAGGGGTTGTGTGGTTTGAGACTTTGATAAATGATGATATCAGAGAGAAGTGAGCTAGTACAGTCAGTATGACTCAGGACCGACCAGTGTGTGTTGAAATGGTTCGGCCATAATGAGAGAATGAGTAGAGAAAAACCAAGAGGATTTATGCCTCAGAAAATTATTAAGAGCAAGGAGGAGAGGGAGACCTAGCAGGAGAATGGAAGTAAAGAGACTTAGAGGGGTAAGGGCAAGAGGCGTGCATTAGACAGAACGCATTAGATTGTAGTGGTATATAGGGAACGACGTACTGTCAGTAGGCTCATCTGCAGATGGTGCAGTAAAGATAAACCGTGTATTGATCTGTGGATATATATATATATATATATATATATATATATATATATATATATATATATATATATATT
>JAYMFT010118654.1:0-13319 GCA_038088735.1 Panulirus argus
AATGAATAACTTCCTTCAGAGAAGAAATCACCTAAAGAAAGACACAAAGAGAGAGTGAACTCTATTTTATAGAAAGGAGAAAACTGGGTAGATTGTCTTTATCTGGACATCCACAAAGCATTTAAGACTATGCCACAAAGAAGGCTGATTACGAAACTGGATCATCACTCAAAAATTATGGGTAGACTTCTTCGATGGATAGGTTATCTTAATGGAAGAGACCAAAAGACTCGTGCAAGAGGAGCCTTCTCAAAATGGGTGGAGGTTACCGTCCCCAGCGGAGTGCCGCAAGGTTTTATCGTGGGACCATTACTCTTCTTGATCTCCGCAAAGGTTTTGCTAGAAAGTATGAAACCCTACCCAAGTATGTCTGCACATGACGCAAAGGTCATAAGGGAAGTGGAAATTATGAAGGGCTTTAATTCATAAGAAATTTAACCTGAGTAAACGTATAGTAATGAGGATGAGCCACAGTGAAAGATGGTCTCGATATGAATATCATCTCGCAGGAAATAAGCAGAAGAAATCTGTGTTTGTGAGAACTGGGAGCCAAGACATCGTCCCTGACCTGTCGTCAGAGTCCCACATGAGGAGAACGGTTAAGTAAACCAACTGTCCACTGGCAGTTACCAGAATTGCATTCATGGATAAGGAAACATAACAAAGACCAAAAATTTGCCCACCACAGAAGAGAGAAGAGTGAGGGATGACCTGATCACAACCTTTAAGTTTTAAAACCAGATTGATGACGTGGACAGTTCTTCGAAAGATGTAATGGTAGAACAACCTGAGAATGCAACATGAGATTAAGCAAAAAAACGTGGAAAAAGATATAAACAATTACCTTTACAGTATAAGAGTGGTTGATGAATGAAACAGACTGAACGAGGATATGGAAATATTCAGTAAGCTATTTACGACCGAGTGAAAAACTCCTTCCCGGTACAGTGAAAATACGTAGGTATTTACAAACAAGTAATTAGACCCACACACACAAACACAAACTCATTCACAGAAATAAAGTGATTGGAATGGAATCATTCAGTGAGCCAGTCCTTATACTCAGAATAATAATACTGTCCCTAAGGACAGTGTTTAGTGGGGTGGCAGATGGACAGGTGCGACACGCACTCCTTGGGCAGGTCGGTAGAAATGCGCCACAGCAAGTGGCCCCACTACCCTTGTCCTTCCAAGGTTGGACTCCTTTAAGACTATCTGATTCCCTTTTAAAATGATGGTCACGTCATCCTAGTGCAAGATCATCCTTAAGCTCACCTGAAGCCTGGCAGGTACTTGTAGTGGGAGATTTTAGTGGAGTCGGCTCCCGCTTTTCTTAGTACATTATCGCTATCGGAATCTCTACATGAAATATCGACCCCTGGATATAACGGAGTGGCTTTTTTACTTTTACTTTTTCGTAGCCAAATGTCGTACCGTCGTATTCAAGGGTCGAATCGCAGTGAAAAAGAAAATTTACGTCTCATGATTTACTTTTTTTAGTAATGTGGTATACAGGGACGGCGTGTTGTCGATGGACTAAACCAGGGTATGTGAAGCAGCAAGAAAAAAAAAAAGAACTCGTAAAGGTATGTGGTCTCTGTGTATTATTATTCCATATGACAGCCAAAGAATTGGATTTTAGAGAATGAGACCTTTTCTTCCTCTGTTCCTGGCGCTACCACTCTAACAAGGGACATGGCGAACATGAGTGAAAGAAAAAGAATGAGAGATTTTTTCTAAGTGTATGGTTACTTCTGAAGCCATGCCATGCCTCATGTTAGTGTACGTTAAAGTTAGGTACATTTCATGACTCAGAGTTTGACAAGATTTCGCTACGTAAAATCAGTCGGATCTTCGTCCTAGCGGAGGAATACTCTGGCCAAACACCTCAAAGACAAACTTGTCGTGAGGAAGTCTTGGTAAGGGATTGTACCACGTCAAACGAAGTTCCGATATTCTGTCTGGTACTTAGAAGAATGCGGAAAGAAATAAGAGTATACAATAATTGTTTGCTGGAAGTCTGGAGACCATGCATATGTCACTAACCAGACAGGTCATAGCCACCAATGACCAGACAAGATCATTTCTACTGACCAGAAAGGACAGGACAGGTCATGTCCAGAGACCAGATAGGATCAAATTAGTCATGGCTACTGACCAGACAGGTCATGTCCACTGACCAGACAGGTTATGTCCATTGACCAGACAGTACTAGATAACTCATGGCTACTGACCAGATAGGTTATGGCCGTAAGTAATTATTACAACTCGATCTGGGGTCCCGATACTGTCCTAGCACTCAGAGTTAAGAGTATCCGTCCCTTTCACCGCAGTCTTCCATCCCCACAGATAGTAACAAGAGATAAAGAAAATAAGTGAATGCACAGGTGGTGTGGGCCAGCAACATTAGGATTCTTTGGCCTAAAGAAAACAGGTTTTAGTCTGAGATGAGGAACAAAAACATAATGAATACATAAGCAGCGTAGAGATAATTGAAATTCAGCAGTATTCAATTAGCATATGGTCAGACCAGCGATGTACCTGATGGCCATAGATATGGCTAAGATATGTTGGGATACATCTTGACATTAGCTGGTTACATGTCCACTATATTATCTGAAATTTCTTTCTACTGATAAACGAGAATATAAAAGTTTTGAGCAGCGAAGTTTTGTTGACCTGTGATGCAGTACTCCCCAATATCTTTCCAACGATGTAATTTCCATTTCATTCAGTGCTATCTTCGTCACTACAGTCAACTACTCCCTGACTCCCTGTCATCATTGGCGCCAGAATTAACATAACTATGAGTATCATCATTCTTAAGACCAGTATTACAATCAACGAAATTACGTTTCCCTAAGAGTAATTTTGATAATCAGAGGCACATCAGGTACAAAAGAATCAGCGCTCACATATCCTCGGAAAAATGTTACTAAAACACAAACTGTGTGAATCCACGTAAAAAGAAAAGAACCTTCACCTGAATTCAAAGTTTACCCTACCACACGGAATACAGTCCTAGTATATCAACAGGTACCCACAAAACCATCCTCCCTCCTTCCCTGAAGCTAAACATACGACGAGAGAAGTGGTACCATCCTCTCGTTAGCATTAATGACCAGTCAGGTTGGTAGGCCTTGGGGAAGAGGCGGGTTGACAAGCTTCAGGCGAAGAGGAGAAGGCAGGATGGGAACCCTTGGGCGGTGGAGGCAAGGGAGAACAGGATTTTAGTAAAATATTGGCCTTGTAGCGTCTAACGAGCCCACCACTACAACTGCCTGGGGTCAGGAAAGGGGGTCAGCCAAAGATAAGGGGTGATGAAGAGAGGAGCTATGGCAGGGAGGAGGAGAGGGGGGGGGGGGATATAAAACAATGGAGAGGATGTTGAGGGAGAAAGAGAAGACTCGAGTCCTTGGAAGGATGAGGCGATAAGACAGAAGGTGTGACGTGCAGGACAAGTCAACAGTTTATCTACAGAATAAAGTCAGCCCTTCACAACCAAGCTTCTTACTCCCCAGTATCTAAGTTTTCCATTATCATTCCCACACTCTGTCCAAACTTTTTTTTTTTTCCTCTTCATCCTCTCCCTATTGCTTATCTTCTGCTTCCTTGCCCCCTTCCTATTCCCACAGATGTGCTGCTGATGGGACAGATAACCTCTTCGATAAGCAGCATGAAATATTAGGTCGCCTCTTTGTTGTGAATAATGTCGTTCGCAGCTGAGCGCGTAAAATATTTGTTATTCACGAAGAGACTTACCACGTCTGGAAGACTTCCCCTTCCACTATTTCTCTTACCCCCTAGACATGTTGTTTACGTCTCCATCTTCGCAGAGGTTTTCACTATCGTGAGTGAGAAGCCCGCGTCTTTCGGGTGTTTCTCTGAGAATTTCGTTAAAGGATCGAGGGAATAGGAATGACCTATCGGAGGTGTTGAATGTGGTATGCGGTGGAACCTATTCTTAACCTCAGGTGTCACAACGCTAAAGCGAGTAACGTGCGAAGTAAGCACGCCACCAACGCAGGTCTTGATCATCATTTCTGTGGGTGCACTAATGGACTGCATGGTCTCTACAGTATTGTGTAGCTAAAGTCCGAAGCTACACCTGAAATCTGGAGCTATCGTATACTAGTATATATTCTACCCAAAACAAGAGACTGTAGAATAACATCCCAAGACCGACTGTCCATAATCTTATGGAAGGCGAACGAGGACATGGTGGCTAAGTGTTTATATTTATGTATTTAGAATTACCCTCTATGGAAGAGCCTTGGTATTACCCAGGAACTTTCTATATATATATATATATATATATATATATATATATATATATATATATATATACACGCAAATGGTATTATTTTCTTATGTCAGTGAAATAAATATATTCATCTTACGTACGAATCTTTTAATTTTCGACTTATGTAGCAGGCATCGCAGTCTGTGGTCATTCACATCAATTTTGACAATCCACGTCTGTGTCACATCAAAGCTTGACCATTCTATGAAAATGCTGTTTTATCATTCTTCCGTTAACTTGCAGATGAAAGGCACGGCTTCACAGACAGTTCATACAACGTCTGTGTCAAAGACACACTGACTTGAACCTTCGAAATCAATCTTTCTCTGGAAACCATCTTGACCTGCATGACCAGGAGGGCACGACGAATACATTACTCCAGCTGGCAGCGCGGTACGATCGCTGCCGTCATTGAATGCGACCTTTTGACCTTGCCAACCCCTTGAACACGACGATACGACTCTTGAGCACGGCCACCGACCTGACGGGTGTAGGACCCTTTCACAATACTACAGAAATAGGTAAGTACACTCACACATACACACACACACACACACACACTCGCATACATACACACACACACACAAAACAAGTGTACAATGAAAATAAGACGATACTAATCCTATCATCGTCGTTTAATTTCCATTTCACACACACTCGTAGTCTCACTCGGGAATCTATGTAACTGATTCTCTTTCACCGTTTGGTGTCGGCGTAAGTTTATCGCTAAGAACACAATCATCTTATCAGGAAATGCTTTGCCACACTCGGAACTCAAAAAGACAGTTTGAGGAACTCTTCATGTCTAATGAAGGTATTAGAAAAAAGAAGACTTTCCTCCCAGTTGCCTGGCTGCTTCACATTCGTGCGAGGATCCATCAAACGTCTCAGCAGCTATTGGACCAATCACGTCCTCGCACGAGCGATTCGGGAAGAGGCGCAAACGACTGTACATTAATTCCCCACGTGTGATCGAACACCAAAGGATCTTATTAAACGTCCTGAAACAGTAGCGTGCAGTAGGGTAGGCGTCGGGGGCGAGGCATTGATAAAAGTTTCTTCCATAGATGGTCGAGAAATGAGGTTTTGTAAGGTCTCCTGGCAAAGATGGCGCTGGTGAAGAAAAAAGGACCTAAAGCAGTCTCATTAATGCCTGCCAAGAGGAGGTAATTATAATGAAATGATGGCGTGAGGGAGATAAGTGGTTCGGGGATGTGACAAACAAATTTTAATCCAAATGCCAGCAAGGGAGAAGGGAGAGGGAAGGACTTTTGTCCTGCTGCGACGTCGATGATGTATAGTTTTACAGGGAAGTGGAGAGTAAAATCCTCATTTGCGCTGCATGAGAACAGCAGGCTGTGGAGTATCCAAAAGGAAGAAAAAAAAAATGGAGGTCTGATGACCACGTACAGCCCTCTAAGGAATGGCGGGGAAGAGGAGAAACTTTGCCTCTGCTGTAAAGCACGTCATTAGGCGAACAGCCTTAAATGAGATGATGGAAGAGGTTTGTCGGAGATTTCTCCCGAGGTACGGGGTATCCATGAGTTCCTAGGGGAAGAGGAAGAGAAGGTGAAGAGGTAGGGAGGATGGTGGCTGATATCCACAGCGTCAGGAGGGAGAGAGTAAGAAGGATGAAGTATCTTCGGTGTGTTTATAACGAAGTTCTAGGAGGTTATAGATGGAAGGTATAATCAATTATCAGCTGTTGTAATGTCCGTGGTGGGAGAATACGGATCGGAACAGTGGTGTCTGATGTTTAGAATTACGCACGAAAGAGCTGGACTAAACGTCGTTTCGATTGGGCAAGGTGTCCTACAAGAGGTTCTCTGTAGAGTAAGTACTGGCGTCCATAGGAATTAGTAAAAAGGATAAGAACCTCAACTGTTGTTCATTAGAAATTCTCTTAGGTAAACCACATATCACGCAGTAGTTATTTCCCTCATTTCATAGAACCGAATACTACTTCTTGTGAACAAGCGCATGATGGGGAGCACTGGTCAGTTATTCTATTAGTTTATATAAATTAATGCCATGTGCTTCCGATCCATATATGAAGTTCTTTTTCTAGTCTTTGAAAGCTTTTAATCTAGTTGTCTTTATTCAACTGCCAATTTCTCTCACGTGGTATAAAACCTTATCTAAGTTTTTCACATCATGTAGATATTATACACTGTGTATCTATATACATAACTGGTGTTGATATGATATCCTTTACTCCTCAGGAGCGAACACATGGGGCATCAGTAGTCAGCAGAAGGAAGACACAGAATGATTACTGATGATTACATCGTCTATTAGGAGAAAAGAGAGGTTGCAGTGTTAACAGCAACACCGACAGGCGCGGAGAATGAAACATTCACATGCTGATGTCCCAGACCAGCAATATGCACGTCGTGAGAGAGAGAGAAAAAAAATGTAAGTATAGTGTGTGTACACCTATTTCCTACAAATGGCCATGGAACAAACTACTTGTATATTTACATTCCAAGGCTGGACACAACAGACATGGCATTAGTGCATGGGAACTTTACACACTCCTAAGCCGACGTAAACAGTGAGACGATTGATTGTGTTACTTACTCCGAGATCCACCCAGAGGCGAGAAAGGAAGCCCAAGAAAGCCAATTGGTTAGATTCAGTTAGGTTAAAGCGCCTCTACGCCTTCTCCTGCCGACTTTTAGGAAGACCCTTGCCGCATGCTTCTACACATCCCACCTTATGCAACTTACAGCCTAAAAGGACAATTCCTTCCCGAGCAACATCCATATTACTCTTAGAGTGAAGGGGTGACCAGTTCACGGCCTTTAGCTTTTAAAGGTTGTGAACAGGTTACCCTCCCTCAATCTTCTCTCTTCCATGGTGGACAATTTCAAAGCCTCTAGCCTTTCCCTGTAATTCGGCTCTCTTAATTCCAGATTCGTCTTTTTAAATCAGCTTGATGATGAAGATAGAAAACAGTTCCTAGGAAGATGCTGGGATAAAACAACCAGAAGCCATAATTTGAAATTACGGAGGAAACCTGTTTAGAAAGGATGTAAAGAAATGCTCTTGTTGTATGTCAGTTGTGGATGATTGAAATAAGCTGAAGGAGAATACAGTAACTGCAGAGATCACACTAAAGATTAAATAGATGTATGATAGTGGAATAAGTTCAGGAGATGGATCCCCTCGAGTGTAAAACTCCTTACCCGTACAGTACAAACAGGTAATTACAAATTGGTAATCACGCATACGTATCCCCTGGCAAAAAAGCATACTTTAAATCTTTGTGCATGTCTTTGAATATTTTTTTTTTTACCTTGTACGCACATACCATTTGGATAAATGCAAATGCAGTCAAGCATAGACTAGAAAAACACACGAGACAGACAGACAGACAAACACGACTTATAGGTCGAGAAATACCGTTGCCCACATAATCCTTCACACACTTACGAACGAACTAGTCCCCCTGCTCACCTTTTTCTCTCCCCCTCTCCCCAGCCTCACTTCAGTAGCTAATCAAGAGGAGGCAACAGCCCTTCCTCGACCCTCCCACTGTTCTGCCCCTTACAATAGAAAGTTCAGTTTTGTGCCAATACAAAAGACTCTCTCTCTTTCCTTTCTCCCTCTTACCCTCCCTACTCTTTTCCCTTTCCTCTCCCTCCTCCCCCCCTCTCCCCGGCTTCCTCTTCCCCCCCATTTGGGTGACGGAGATCACAACGATGGATGTCCTTTGTCCAGTCAGCCAAGAGTGGATGGAAGACGATAGCGGCACAGTGATTCTCAGATCTCACGCGCGACCAGTATGGATGGGTTAGGCAGGGTAGGATATGGCTTGGGGAGAAGGGGGGGTGGTTGGTGGGTCATGAATAAAGAGCGAGGGGATGGATATGGGGTGCTGAATGAACGGCGTCGGGACAGAGGTTGAGTAAAGGGGCTGAAGAATGCAGTGAGGAATGAGCAGCTACGAGAGGGGCGTTGAATAAGGACTGAAGAATGGAGTGAGGCGTGAACTGCTACGGGCCAAGCGTTGAATAAGGAATGAAGACTGAAATGGTGAATGGGGCAGCAACGGGAGAGCCGTTGAATAAAGGTTGAAGCATGGAGTGGTGAATGAACATCTTTGAAATTAGCGCTGAATAAGAGCTGAAGAGTAGAGTGATGACTGGGCAGCTCTGGAAGAGGCGTTGATAAAGGGACTTAAAAATGGGTTTATGTTCCAGCAGCGTTGAATGAACGCTTAATAGGGCTAATGAGTAGGACATTTATCGAATGAAAACCGAAGAAATTGGAGGTGAGTGAAGACTAAAAAAAAAAAAGAAACAAAAAAAGCGTGCAATGAATAAGGAGTGAAGAAGAGTTAGGTGCGATGAATGAAGAATTAAGGAAAGAGGTGAAGATGGCTGGGTGGTGACTGAGGAGTGAAACTGAAAGGGGTGCAATGAGGAATGAAGAGGAGGTGTAATGAATGAAGAGTAGTGGAAATAGGTGCAGAATGTTGGATGAATGTTGGGGCGTTGATTGTGGAATGGAGGTAACAGGTGATGAGTATGGGATGAGAGCAGAGAATGATTAACAGAGAACGAAAGAAAATAGAGATATCTGAGGAATAATGGAGAGGAGTGATGAACAAGGAATAAGGGAGATAGGTGGTGAATGGTGGCTGGAGAAATGGAAGGTGGACAGATCTTGGTGAATGATGGAAAGAGGTGATAAATGAGGAATGAGGGCGAAGGTGATTTATATGAATAACGATTAATGAATATGGAATTAGGTTGATGGTAATGAATAAGGAAGAAAGGAGAGGGACTGGTGATATATGATTAAGAGACAGAGTTATGAATAAAGAACAAGGTTGTGATGACTGAAGAAGGAAGGAGAGGAAGAAAATGAGGGAATAAAGAGGAGACAAGGAAGCTTGCTTGGAAAAGAATTACTCAGGAATTATAAGCGAAAGCAAATCAACAAAATGGAAAAATTGAAATGAAATAAAAAATAAGGAAGAGGAAAATGATTTAGGATAAGGCGAAACCAAATGTAATTATGATAGGAACATGGATGAGCGAAAATAAGAGGAGAGAAAGGAAATAAGAAGACAAATGAAATGATAATAATAAATAAACAATATATGATAAATTTCTCACCACAATGATCTCTGAGTTAATGATCTCTTCCGCTACCACAAACACCCTCGATAGCAGCCAGAGGTCTGTTGTTATTTGATTTCCCTCGTACTCATTTGCTTAACTGTAAAGGCAATAGAGATGTGAAAAACGATGAATGAAATGACGGGTAAAGAATGGAGGACCAAAATAGATTAGGTGAGACAATAAAAAGATCTTTCAAGAGACAGAGTGATGCATAGAGAAGGGATGAGAGGGCGTTATTTTCAGTGATGAATGATGCGGAACGGGGAGAATGTATGCAAGCGCGATAAGAAAATGAATGATCGTGCGATGAAAAGATGAATGAGCGCGAGAGCCATGAATGACAGGAGGATAATTGCTAGGACGGTAGATGACAGGCTGTGGTGTGTGGCGTACGACACTGCCCTAGCTCGTGGTGGTGTTGGTGTTGGTGTTGAGGGATGATGTTGGTGGTGGTTGAGGTGGGATGATGGTGGCGAAAAGGTAGTGAGGGATTATGTTACACGGGAAAGACAGACAACAGAAGGCCTGATGGTCCATGAAGATGTCATCTACAGGAGGGCAGGAATAGTACCCTAGATTCATGATCTATTTCGAGACGGGATGTGAAACTGATGGGACGATGGTTGTGAAAAGGATAGTGGCAAGGGATGGTAGTGGAGAGTGCCAGTGGTGGTGAGAGGTAAAGCTGGTGGTGAGAAATGACAATGGAGAGGAAGGAGGGTGACAGCGGTGAGTGTGAATTTTCCTCAGATTCTTAAGCCTATTATGGACCAAGACCCTTCAGCATTCTGCTTATCTCCTCTCTGGATATTTCCATGCCTTCCAGAAAGTCCCACCGATTCCAAGTCACTAATGTCGGAGCTGTAGTGTCTTCCATGGTGAAAAGACTTTTGAACTTGTCATTCAGATCATAATATATCCTTTCATAATACCCTTCAACTCATCCCTCTGAATCCTTTAGCCCGATTATCTGATTTCAAATTAATACTTTACTTCTGATGACTATGTGGTAAAGTTTTAGATTACTTCCTGCTTCCACATCAATCCTCTCAAAGTTTCTCTGTCCCTCTTTTCTTATCCTGTTATACTCGTTCCTTGCGACTCTTATTCCTTACAATTATTGTGTGGCTGGGGCGTTGTCTACATCATCGTCACAGCACATCACAAAACTCTTACGCTTTTTGAGACCTGTTGGTGAAACATTCATCCCTCTTTCTCAACCTTTGCTCTGTGTTTGAGGCTAAATGTTGTCATGTTCCTACTCCTTCATTGTAAATTTCACCGAGCCTTCCACCACATAACCCTTGTTCCTGGTTACTGAACTCAATTTCCCAATTCATGCTACCATACAGTGGTTGATATCTGTGTGGTTTCTGCGATTACATCTATTGTTTTAATTTGGGCTTATCTCTGCACTTTTTACATCCTCATTTACCACCTAACCAAAATCATGCATTACATGATCACGTTTTCTAACCGGCGTATCATACATGACATTCTCAATATCAGTGCTACTACGTGTGAAAATAAGATCTAGTAACGATGGTGCACCAATCTCTCTGATCCTTGTAGGTTAATTAACATGCTGGTGTGAGATATTTTCCTCCATACGATCTATGAACTAGTGCCTCCATGATTTCTAGTCTCCATAAGAATTTCAATTCCCCCTGTCTATCTCTTTATGACTGAAATTTCCCAATATTAGTACGTCATCATCTCTGGTAAGTGTGTGTTTTGTTGCTTTCCATAACATTCCAATTGTTCTTTCATTGTTATTGTTTTTGCATTTCTTCCGCCACGTTATAATCCTTTGGAGGATTCCATTATGCTCCTCTTTCCTACAGATGCTCTTTCCAATTCATTTCCTGAAGTATCTCTTATCAAGAGGGCCAATCCTCCTCCCCTGTGTTCTCTTTCCCTCCTTGCTGTCATGAAAACCCTCTGGACAGAACTGGTGAGATTCTTATCTCTTTATAGTAAGTTTTGTTTCCAAAGCTCCAACAATAAACAGGTACATTTTCCGTAATATGGTCCTTGAATTCCAGCTCTTTACCATCCACTATATCTCTGTCTGTCTACGTCTATCTCTCTGTCTGTTTGACTCTGTTTCCCGCAAAAGATAACAGTAACTTCCGCAAGTGATGGTGTCTGACCGGCACCTCAATACCCGTATACATGTCCCGGAAACATGATTTCCAAATTCACCTCTATTTCCACTACAGTCCCTGGGAGTATCACCGCCTACTTTGACTCGGTTTCCACCGTAATCCTAAATATTAATTTCGCTTACTGCTAAGTGAACCCTGGCCCAGCCAGCATCTGGTGCACGGGAGGAGATGGATGCTAGCGGTGTTCTGGTGTCTAAACTCCTGTGTGGAGGCCATCACTACAATTGGTTTAGCGTAGTCCAGGGATACTGACAGAGTGGAGCGAGTAGGCCAATCTCACTTGGCCTGGCTGGCTGTGCAATCACCTCTGCGTCGCGTAAGCCAGTCCCTTTATTAGGGATGCAAGGGAAATGATTACAGTCGTTTCACAGCTTCGATAAGGGTCGAGCTATGTAATCCTACATAACACCAAAACTCTTAGGGACTATTTGCACGTAAAATCGAAATTTAGTTTAGACTTTAGGGTGAAGTGTCGTAGGTTAGGCTGAATCATACCATTATTAGGCTTCATATGGCGTAGGTTATATAGCTGCGACTCATAAAAAAAAAAAAAAAAGATTCTGAAGCTGTCCCGATGTAGGCTCCAGTCACGGACAAAAGTCCACATCAAGGCCGGGCCCTAATTGAAAAATAGAGAATTAAGAAACGAGAAGAAAAGCCGGGGAAAGTATTTACGATTTTTTGAGAAAGTGAAAGACCTGTCTTTTGAAATGAGCTAGGTCAGTTATCGGGAAAGACATGAGAAGGTAGAGAGTTCCAAAGCTTCGACGTGTAGGGAAAGAAGCACTTATCAAAACGGCCCACCCTTGAGTTGCCGATGGCCACACAATAATCATGTGACGCAGCAGCTTGCCGAGTATTGCGTGGTCTAGCTAGTGGTGGGGGAACACAAGTAGCCAGCTCTCGGGAGCAAAAGCCAAAGTAATACCTATAGAAGAGGGAAGTTTATTGAAATAAAATACCCTAGCCTCAGCCAGGTATCCATGTTATCGACCAATCCTGAGGAGAGAATGAACGGCTTGGTTGACTGTAGACCGACTTCCGAAACCAGGATTCGAACATTTGCCCTTGACCCTGGGCGGTCCGTGAATAGCGTCTTGGTCAGCGATGCTTACCGATACACCACTGAGGTCCATAAGAGATTATACACACACCACGCTGTTGATGGTGGTGCCGCCCGCGGAGTACGAGCGCCACTGCGATTGTTCGGTGGTGTAAGGTGCGCGGAAACTCTTCTTGCTTTGCAGCAAAAGGGTATACAAAGAACGTGAGCCGATGGCAGCCAACCAGGCCTTCCTCTGGGTCCACAGTGAGCGTGTTAGCCGGAGTGCATGGCTTATCAATAAAGTTAGCAAGAAAACTAGTGTTTTAGTCGGTGATTTGCTTTGAAGGGAAGAATATATTGCTGCTAGGAAAACCCCTTGAGTGATTGCACTGTTGAATTTTGACTATATGTCCACTTCTCGTCATTATAATAAATTTAAAGGACTGTATGACAACCATGGGCTGTTGACAGCAACTTTTACACGCTTCATCACTATCCGACTGCCCAAACTATGAAAGAATAACGTAACATCACGTTCTGTTTACCTAATGGAGCGGCTGCTTCTTTGATATAGGTTGCATCTCTTAATTGATAGTTTTTTTTATGTTGAAGGCTCCAGTCACGGACAAAAGTCCACATCAAGGCCGGGCCCTAATTGAAATATAGAGAGA
>JAYMFT010118664.1:0-13319 GCA_038088735.1 Panulirus argus
ACTCCCCCCAATCCCTACCCAACCGACAGACTTCAGAACCCACGAAGGCGGGCAGGGCGTGGGGTGGTCTTCCTCGACCCGGACCCACCACCACCACTTCAGGAGCGAGCGGCCCCCATCGCGAGAGTGGTGCGTCGTCCTCACTACCCAGCCTCCTGTGGTAGAGATGCGGTAGAAACGACAGGGCCACGAGAAGCTCCATACGCTATAAATGCCTCCGAAAGTCGTTTAGACAAATACTTTATAAATTCAGGTATACTCTGAGAAAAAACGCCAGGAATTAACAATATTAACGACAGCGGTAACGGGGACAGTAAAAGGCTAATGTGCAGCAGCGGGGAGTCGGCTATAGCTTAAAAAACGGCTGAGCGAAATTACATTTTCTTGTAAAGTTAAACTTTCTTTTTGTTTTTTCTTTAACAGACAACCCAGTCGTGCGCCAATCAGGCCTCCTATTGCCTGTCTTTCTCATGTAAACACTCATATTGCACTACCATTTATGCTCTTTACCTCTAACTGCATTACCACTTATACTCCCAATCTCCTACTGTATTATCACTCATGCTCTTTATCTTCTATCGTATTACCACTTATGCTCCCTCTCCCTTACTGTATCATAACTCATGTTCATATAATCCTTTTACTGGTTACTCTAAGGGTCTTTGAAAACACTACTACAACTGACAAGGAACGTCTATACTTCGTCTGTACTCTGAGACCACTGTTAAAACACGATGAAGAAATATCATTGTTGGCATTCCTTTCCTTCCCCCTCGAGATTCCTCCATTATATCATCCTCAGCTTCCATCTACAAGAGACACCTAATCCTTCACGACATAAATCCCCCACTACCATATCAGTCACCAGTGGTGTTCCTTCCCAACATTTCACTCAACATTGGTAACTGCACAGTTATGGTATCCATCCACCATCAGTAGCCATCAAGTACTGACATCTACCTATTGCCCCCTGGAAATAATCCACTACTGACGTCCACTTGCAGTTAGAGCTCAACCACTACCGACATCTTCCCCACAAATATCCATGGACCTCTGACATACATCAACAACGACAGCTTATCCACAAGGGACATCCCTTCAACGCTAACACCCCCTTGGGTAGCATCCACACTTACACACACACACACACATATCTTGTGAGCACCTCCAGTCATCGGAACAACCGCCTCAACAACATCATTCCTTAAACGCCATTCACTGTTATAACCAACCATCTTTTATAACATCCTCCCTAATCCGCAATTCATCCATCAGTCACCCCACCACAACAAACCTCGACAAGACCCGTCCTTCACTAGCATCCAATCCGTAACCTCGACACAAACATCCAACTCCAGACTCCACTCCGTCCCAGCAACCGCCGATCCATTTTCCACTCCAGTCCACCAACATCCAGTATCCGTCTGACCCGCCACTGACCATCCGTGCCCCGTCACCAAGCGTCACCCAACGGTCCTCCTCGTGCCACCATCTGAGCAGCTTTCCATCTCCGTCCCTCCGGCTCCTGCCGTCCCTCTCCCCTCCAGACCTCCCTGACCTACTTAAGAATAACCGCGCCTCCCACCTCCAGCCCAGTAAACACTCAGACCCAAGCTTCCCCACCTCTTTTATTTCCACTCCCCTCCCCCCACCTCCACCTTCCACATCTGTACGGTCCACTCTCCACCTCCTACATCTCCCTGATTCACAACAACAGTCCCCAGTGGTTCCTCGTGAGAAGTCCCCGCTACCATCTCCCAAATAAAGGGTCCTGGCCCCACGCTTGCCCCCCCCCCCGCCCCCTTTCCCATGTCTCCCACACTCTCGTCAGTCCACCTGTGAAAGATAACCGGTCTCTAAACAAACTTCCCGCACGCGCTCTTTTAAATGGCTGAAATTTTCGCTTCCGTCCTTCAGCACGCGGACCGAACAATGGAATTTGTCTCTCGACAAAAGGCGGCAATCAATCCTCCTTATCATCCTTTAATCTGGGCTGCGAGTCGATAATCAATAGAGGCACTCACGATGTCAATCCCACCAGACACCAGCCCACAGCACACCCCCAGCGGGTCGCTCACCCCTCGCATCCTACGGTGCAACGTTCCCTCCAACTCCTACGGCCGAACCCACGTCCCAAGTCCCCCTTCACCTCAGCCAGGATCATCTCTGACGACCTTGCCTCCCTATACTCCTTCAGGAACTCTCCCTCCCGAGCATCAACTAGCCTTCCGACACACCCTTTTGCCCCCTTCCGTCCCCTCACCCCCTTGCTTCCCACCTCGCCTGTCCCTTAAATAAGGCGACTGCGTTAAACGTTTTCCCGCTAATTACGCTTCCAAACCATCACATGTGTCCATCCCTTCCCGTCCACGCCTGTCACTACCACCCGGCAGCACCTGGTGTTCCCTCCTCCTGATCACACACACACACACACACACACACACACACACACACATCACAGCTCTGTGTCAGGTCGTCACCAATTCTAATTCAATTTACTGAGGAAGGGGAAAAAAAAAATATGTATTCACCCGAGTCATTACAGAGCGATATCAATATTCCAACACGGAAAAATATTCGTTATACACGAGTAAATTGGACCGACCGACGATAAAAAGGACGATTAATCCGCCGACCTGATGCCGCTTTGTGCAAGTGCTGCTGACAAACATGTGACGGAATATAAATCTCCGTCCCGGGGAACGTGGACACCTGGGGTCGTCTGACCACCACCAGCAGCACCAGCAGGAGGGTGACGCCTTAACCCAGACGCGGCCGTCGACCATCCACGGCCGTGCACCCCACATCCACGCCGCCTACGGGAGCAAAACACAGCCATAGTGTTGGACCATGATATACTGAAACCTTATTTACGTACTTTTAAGTTTGCAATCTGGTCCGCTCTTACTTAGAAAGTGAGTGTTTACTGGGAAGGAGGTTGAAAGAGTAACTAGTAAAAAAAAAAAAAACCGTAAATATCACTACTAATGTATTTTCTAACACGCCATAATATACAATACAGTCTCACTTTTAATTGGCTCTGAAAATGGGTCCTTTTTTTTTTTTAGGGCCACACATTTCAGAATAGTTGTGGCAAGGAATTCCCCAATTTGAACCCCGCCAGTATACCGAGGCAGATATCAAAACAATCGGTCACTGGAAACGAAAAGTTACAGGCCGGAGCCATTGTTTACAGACGACAGCATCGCCATACCAAAATACGAACGTGAGAATTTCAGCGACGGCGTAACAAGGGAGCGTGACGGTTAGTCCAGACCGTACTGGCATGTCTGTCGGTAACGTAACACACCAGGCAACAAAAACACATTACACTTATGAATGAACACGAAAATAATATGAGTTTGAAATACAAATAATGTCTGGTCTCAAAGCTAATTGGGAAAAAAAGCCAGAAAATATGTATTTTTTTAGTTGCTTCGTTTTTTTATGACAAAAATAATATAAAGCTTCCGATGCACGTCGATTTTGGGGATTGTCCTCTGCCTTCGCTATCCGTCCGGTTATCAGGCTTTCCCGGTAGAGATCTGATGCGCCAGACTGTTCCATGCCGCAACCTGCACATACATACCTACGCAAGTTATGCGGCTTAATGTTAAAATGCACGAGTTCTAACACCAGCTGAGGGTGGGACAAGAACGTGAACCCCCACATAACTCCTGCATTTTAACCCTCCATTCTGCCACCACAACCGTGTCATCTACAAACAGCAACTGACTCACCGCAAATCCCCCCCCCCCCTCCCCTTCCCCTCCCCCATGGCCTGCAGCACCTTTGGCTTTACCGAAGATTTAATCCGCCGGGAGAGGGCCGAGTGTGTCGACGCAGCGAGGGATTACTTTCGTGTGCAGGTCCAGTACTCTTGCCTTCCACGGGTGCAATTTCTCCCTCCGCCGCTAACGAACCCGTCTCAATCAAATCTTGGTGGAAATCTGTTTCCACTCACAGCATTGCCGCATAACCCTGAAGGCTCAGTTTTTTTTACATAAAAACATTTTCTCTAAAAATGAAAAAAAAAAAAATACGAGAGGCCCTTCAGAAAATGTAACACTTATATAACCACAAAAAAAAGACGTCTGAAAAAAAGCCACAAAAATTAATTTTCCTAAAACGGAAAGTTCTTTCACGTCGCTCGCTCCTCATTATCCTCAAAGGCTCCCCGCGTACTATACAGAGACGCAGACATTTTGGCCCGGAGGAGCATATAGTAATCAGGGAAGCCCATACCATCATCACCAGCAGGGTAGCTTGGCTCTCGGAACCCCTTACCACCGTCAGTAGCAGGGGAGCTTGGCTCCCGGAGCCCCTACCACCGTCAGTAGCAGGGGAGCTTGGCTCCCGGAGCCCCTACCACCGTCAGTAACAGGGGAGCTTGGCTTCCGAAACCCATACTACCGTCAGTACGGTCTCACAAAGTCTACCACAAACAGAGTAAACACTCACACACACACACACACACACACAAAACAATACTCCCAGTCCACTATACTGGCGCACTGAAGCTCGGATCTGAAATGCGATTTACCGTTCTGACTGCAAAATAATAATTCTCTCCAAACAGAATTTCCTGACGTATGTGACACCCACGGCGAGGCATGGTGGCCAGGAGGGCGGGCTAGAGCGGCGGCGAGTCAGCAAGATGTGCTGTGTTTGTGCAGATTCCCCCCCCCCCTCTCCCTCCCCCTTGCCTGATGAGTCAGCCACAGGAATTGGGGGGCTGTTACCCCCCTCCCTACCTTTAAATCCACTCCCCTGCACCTTAGTTCCTCAAAAACACGCCCACCAACAAACCACCACCACAACCCCCTTCATCTTGGCGTTGTGAACGTCACACACTTTAAGGATTTTACCGCACCCCTCTCACGTTTAACGCACCCTTCCTAAACCACCTGGGTACGACGCTACGATCCGTGAGCACGATGGCACGACCAATGAGCACGACCCTTGAGTATGATGGCCCGGCCTTTGACTCTATCCTTGAAGGTCAGGTCAAAAGCGAAGCCAAGGGTGTGGTGCGTGACGCTGACTCAATTCGTGTGTAGTGGGACGAAGCGCGCGCGTGCACACACACACACACACACACACACACACACACATATATACACACACAAACAAAGGAAGTAAGGTTGCAAGTAGCCCCCGGGAGCACACTCATGAAGGACCCCTCCATCAATACCTGCCTACCATAGCAAACAAAGAAACACCCACGCGTGCAACAACCAGTTGCCAAACGCCCCCAATAAGAATGACAGCCACAGTACATCACAGGCGGAGATTCCGACCCAAAGCGCATTCCAGCCCAGCCTGAGGTGCTGTAGACAATCACTGCTGTGTATTGATAATATGGTTGACTCACTTCTAACCCCCATACAATGCTGCTTAAACCAACCGTAACACCATAGTTATGGGGGAATATTGGCCAGCACTTCTCTTAGTTTATTTATGAGTGATGGTAGGGTAGGAGCCTTCTGCTTACCATCCTCATCTCCATTTATATAGATAAGGTACGCAAGTTCTTGTTGCTATCCTCCGGCAGATAACTTTATCACTGACCAACAGGTCTTCCGCCATCCAGCTGGCTTCCTCATGCACTCACTGCGTAGTGAGACAACTCAACCAGCGGAGGCAAACTCTGGCGCCACCAACCAGCCCAGACCACCACCACCACCACCTACTGCATTATGCAAACACTGTAGCTGCCAACAACTGCCACCACAAACACACACACACACACACGATAATAATTTATCATACCAGCAGCCAATGTGCGCCATCACCACAACCACTTTTCATTTAAACGCACGTCACCACCAGCGCCACACTCCATCACCACCACCACCACCATCATACTCCACTAACCACACTCCACTACCACCGCCATACTCCACTCTCTATCCAGCCATACAACAACCAAAAACCTGCCTTAATGAACCCCAAGGCCAAAATCCACTGCGATGGAGCCAATAACAGGAAACTCCACATAGGTCATCAAGGGTCAGAAAACAATCCGGAGAAAACATGAAACTGTTCTCTAGGGCATGTGTGTGCGGGGGGGGGAGGTTGCTGCGGGCGCCGGGGGGGGGGGCAGTCAGCCCGGCACAATAGGCCCCCGACAAAAGGATGGGGGAGGAAAAACTCCGGCAGATAATATCTCCTCCGGGGGAAAGATCCTTCGCGTCAGACTCCCTGCAGGTTGAACACACTCCCTCCTCCCTCCCCTTCCTTCTTGTAGCCTCCCCCTCCCCCAACCACACATACCCAACCCCATCCACACGGTGCCTTCCCATTTACCCACTCCCAGATCCTCCCCATTATCTCCCTGACTCTCTCTCTCTCTCTCTTTCTCTTTCATAAGATTTAAAACCATCCCTACGACAGACTCCCACGTCCTCAGTCAGATACATACGGGTTCATCTTTGCTATCCCCTTCTCCCCCCACCAAGTGGACGGATTCCATCGCTGACAAACTCCCGCGCCATTATTCATCTCCTCTTTAAAAAAAAAAAACACTGCCGCTGAAACTCGAGAGCGCTGGAGAAAGGTAACTTTTAAGAGTGTGCGGCCACACACGCACACACACACACTATCGATCTCGGTGCCCCGCCGTTTGCAACTAACAAATCCCCAGTGGGCTCAGGTACATGGCTCACTGTACGTGGACTGGTGAGATCCGGCAACCGGTCACGGGGCAGGGACGTGAACAGCAGCAGCAGCAGCAGCAAACAGCACGAGTGAAAAAGAAACAGCAACAGCACCAACAGCATCAGCAGCAGCAGCGGCTGGATTGTTTGCTCTACCCGCCCACAGCAGCAGCAGCTGAGGCGTGGCATCGCGTCGTACACATTGGTGGTGGCTTGTAAATAATGTTTGTTCAACACAACGGCTCATTGCTTTGACCCCTTGAGCACGACCCTTTGGGTGTGACGGCCTTGTCTGAGGCCTGAGGGTCAGGTCCAAGGTCAGGCCAAGGACCGTACCGTTGTGTACCGTGTAAGGGTCGAGCCCTCGGGTACAAGGGTTGTAACGTCGTTATCGCTGTGGTGGTGTACAACAGGTGTGCTAAGGTCTGGCACTGGCACGACCAACCACCCACCCACCCACACACATATCACCACCACCATGAACGACTGTACGAGGTAATCAAATCGATGTCCCTCGCGACAGGACCAACGCTGTGGCCAACACGGCATCATATCGGAACCAGTCCCAAGGCAACGCCGACACAGACCCAATGCCACAGCAGCAGCACCGACACAAAACGAACCCCACAGCAAAATTACCAGAAAACCAGCACGACAGAAAAATAACACAGTAGCAACTAAATGCAACGTAGTGTCGGTAACACCCGACCCAACACCGTAACCGCGGTAGAAACATGAGAACATCGATGCAACACAACAGTAACAAAATCCTAACCAGAGAAACATGCCGACTATGTTACATAAAAGCTAACAGCGTGACAACAACAGTAACAGAAGCATCGCAACACCACAGCAACGGCGGTAACATCAACACTAACTTGCCACCATCACTGGGACACAAACTCATCAACACCACTGCAACATAAGTACTCTCAACACAGTCTCACCAACACCATAAGAAAAGCACCAAAAGGGGGCGCCCCACGAGCGAAGAACTCCCACCCTTAATGTACAGAGATAATGACCAGCAGCAGCAGCAGCAGCGGCAGCTTCCAGGAAAAACACAAGACGTCCATAAGTAGCTGGCTCAACACAGGTGTTCCCAGGGCATCGGAAAACATTACGATGAGTGTGAACAACGCCTTATTGCATCCACACACGCAACGAACACAAACACACGGGCAGCCGATGAACACCATTGCAACGGCGGAGAGCATCAGCGTCCAGCTTCAAAAGAAAACATGCCAGGCGATGGTGGTGGTCGGGCCAGCGGTCCTCTCCAACGAGCACGATGGTGAGGCCCTTCGGTATGACTAGCAGCCTGGCTTATAAGGACCTCCTCACCATCAAGGGTCAGATCTCAGGCCAGGGTGGAGTCATAAGTAAGGGGCAGGTTGTCACAACAAGCCAAGCCCATCATCACACGCAAGAGGAGTCGTTCCTACGTCGTGCTCTAGGGCCGTGCCGTCGTGTTCGGAGGTTTAACAAGTCGTTCATGCAGCCCTTGGCGCCACCCCTCCCCCGCACCACAAACACTCCAGTAACGATTTCCTCGACCACTGCACAACCGGCGACACACACTCGCCACAGACCCTTGCAATACAAGTGACTCCTGTGGACACGCCATCCATAATTACGTTATTTCCCTCCAGCAGCTGGGTTGGAGGAGGTTGGTCTCCTGCCCTTTACACAACCCTGACATACTAAATCTCAGTGCAATTCATCCGTCAGAATTGGTTCATGCAACCCATCCACATCAAACGACTAATTCTCGACCAGACCTCGTAACAACCGGTTCATCCAACCACTCACACCCCACTACAATGTCTCGCCCTAAAAATTCACCCATAAAAAGACTTCCTTAACTATCTCACAACCACAAAATCACGTCTTGTCTTGAAATCACTCGTTGCAAGCGGTTCCTGCAACTCGTCACAACCTCACGGCCCCAGTAACCCAAACACTCCAGATCCTCACCTCACGGGAGTCGACAGAAAAATACTCACAATAATCAACATTTTTCTGCTCTCTTCTTCGTGTTTCTTCCTCTTCGTCAACTGCGTCAACTCCTACGAGCAGAACTTCATCATGACGCTCAACGCCTTTATCATTGTCGTCTATGGCGTCCCTAGTCACCAAGAAAAACGTCAACAGACCGAAGTACGACCAGGCCAACTCAAGCCAAGCCCCAGGAACCACCCGAGAGGCTTCCGTCGGCTTCCGAGTAATTTGCCACCTGCATAAAACAACAGAAACTTGACGACCAACACAGGAAAAAAGCGACACTAACTTAAACACTCGGCATAAACTTCGCAAGATTGAAATTGGCAAACTAACTCCCGCGTCAGTGCCCGTCTCCGGGGAGGCTTCTGGCTACAGACGCCCACACAGAACAGCGAGGGGCAACGAGGAGAGAGGATGAGGCGAGAGGAGAGAGAAAAAGGAAGAAAAGGAGTTGCGTAAAAGGAATGGAAGAAAGGGACGAAAATAAGACACACAAGGAGGTACACCCAGCAGCAGGTATGGAGCAGGAAGGCGGGGATGCGTGGCACAGAATAAGTGGCAACTACTGAGGGGCATCGGCCATGAAATATCATACAAGCGACATCCAAAAAGTTGCAGGAAGAAGCATCTTGGTTTCCTGAGGTAGACAGATGGGGTGAAGAACGACGGCGACGACGACGACGACAACAAAGACGACGACGAAGACGGCGACGACAGCAATAGCGGCAGCAGGCGAGGCGGGTATCAAATGGCCCCCTTCCCGCACCCACTGCTCTCGTAATTCACACGTAATGAACTAATACGACCTGCGGGGGATTTCCCGTGGAGTCAACTATCAATTACCGATCACTCGGCCTGGCCTTCTAACCAGCTTCCTTTCCCTCTAATAAAGTCACAGTGGACTAGCAGCCTAAGCCCTAAGATAGGGGGGAATGAGGCAGTATATGGGTGCGTGGGTCGGCATAACGGTGTGTGGTGCTATTGTACAGAAGCCCATAATATCCCACGGGAGCATGAGGGAGGCATGGGCTATAACGCAGGGAAAAAGAACATCACGAGGGAGTATATGAGGAGGCATGAGGAAGAATGGGCCAACAAGAGGAGAATGGGTCGAAGGAAAACGAGTATGGGGCAAGATAAGGGTACACGGGGTAGCAGGACGGAGCACGGACAACGCTACAACAAGGAAACATTGTGCATGATGTAATACAGTGGAGCATGTCTACACAGGAGATCATGGCACATAAGGAGGGAGCGTGTGACAGAAGAAGGGAGCATATTTCAACGGTAGAAATGAGTACAGGACAAGAACCAGGGGCTGAGCATAAGAACCAAAGGATGGACACAAGAACCAAGGACAAGACACAAGATCCTAGGACTAGACACGGAGGGAATCATGCAAGACTACAGTGCAGCATTAAGCCATCCACGGGGCCGGAGGTCCATTACGGGACACAGCGGAAGGCACTGAGGAACCCATGGGACTGGATATACAAACAAAAAAAAAAAACTACAGGGGACGAGACGGGAGAGGCCCACGGACAAGACTAGCCAGACCCTGAAACATGGGAGAAAATTGCCTTGTTAGGGCGGGAGAGTATCTGATGGGCTGTTTATAGCCTTCGTTAAAACAATTATCCTCACACCTGACAAGAAGGACGGGGGGCTGATCAGCCACCACGGTACGTGAGGGGTAGACGACGGAAGAGGGAACAGGAGCTGGGGAGGAGTAGATTACTGGGGAGAAAAAGGTGATGGAGATGGAAGCGAAAGATGGGGGAAAAAAGCAAGGAGTACACGGGTTCATTGGAGGAACAGGAGGGAAAGTACAGCAACTCTCACGGACACTTTGTCTTCCTTCACCCCGATGGCCGTCCTCGCTCGCCAAACGCCCAATTCTCGACCTCTAAGTAAGGAGATAAAGTTCTCAGGTGAGAATAAGATTTCGGCCAAGTACTAAACTTCACACAAGTTAACTACTGGGCGCTAGCTGGGGCTCCTCGCCAGAAGAGAAGGATGCCACAAACCTAGCCAGAATTACGTGTTTATTTTCGTCATGCCTGTTGACTTCACCTCAATATCAGCTGGTACCGCCCTCCATCCCGATCATCCCCTTGCCACTAGACCCTTTAAAACGCGATAACTATCAGGCGATCCCAATAGCAGCACCCAGCGAACAGCATACCCGAAGGGTCCCACCTTCGAGATGAGGCGGTTCGCTCCAACAATGGAAGACGAAGCCATTACCCCAGCACACAAGCCACACGTCGCTGCCTTCAACCCCTTGAGAGCGACGGTGTGACTCTTCGATATAATGGCCTGGGATTGGACCTGATCCTTAAGGGTCAGGTCAAAGGCCAGGCCAGGCCATTATACTCAAGGGTTTTGCCGTCCCGCTCAATGGGTTAATCTTTTTCCAGGGCCAACTCTATAGAGGAACTACCACAATCAATTCACTCCTTTTATACGGTTGGACAGACACCCAACACAAGGCTTAAGCTACTAGCAATAAGGTTAACACTCACCTTCCTTGGCTTTACACGGTGTCAGACTTGGAGGGGGGGGGGGCTGTTCCTCTATCTCGGTGTCAGACTTGGAGGGGGGGCTGTTCCTCTATCTCGACTCAAAATTCGAACCAGAGATAAACGAAACCAGAAGTTATCGACTAAAAGATTATCCGAATCAACATGCTGTAAATGCAGAACCTAGTTTCCAGAAGTGATCCACCAGTAAATCTAAATATATATACCGATTCCTAAAGTATGGACAAGGGGTATCGATTTACGAGTTACAAGAGCAAGCAAACAGACGAACGAAGAACGTCCGGCGACATGAGAACGGCAGAGAAAGTAAATCCAACAGGATCCGGATCCAGACTCATGACTATTCAGCTTCCAGTTCATGAAGCCTCCCAACTAATGTATTCCTTCCACAGACGAAGGCTGCTGCCTCATAAATGACGTCTCACCCACAGAAACATGTCCACCACATTCACAAACACGTCTTCAAACCATGAATTAAAGGGTCGCGAACAGGAGTCAAAATCTATCCGAGGGTTCAAGCGCCTTGCCCTGGCCTCAAGTGTGAGGCTCCCCAGCCCACCAGCACAGGCGGCAAGCTACCGTCCTCGACGAGAAAGCAAACACTCCGCGTCCGACCTATTTGTCTTGCAAGAGATTTCCACTCGGTTCGCAAATTTGCCAACACGAAAGCGATGAGGATGCAAGTGAAGGGTACGGGAAGCGGGTCACCCTCCGTAAACGCCATTACTATATCAAATTTCTGCACATATCCCTATTTCACCGTCACATTTCGTCGGCTACCCTGTCTTTTTATATTATTCACTGCCAGGACCTCCACCTGACCTTCACCTATGGCAACAGTGCCAGCCGGGGCCGGGTGCCACAGAGGGCGCAGCCCATGCTGGAAATTGTTCCGACAGTAGAATATATCCGACAAAAGCAGCATAGCTCTGTACATTTACAGTCGAGGAGTGCAGAGCGGGAGCGGGCCTCTGAGAGGTGGAATGTCAATACTGGTGGGGTACGGCCTGTGAAGCTGGGGACTGACGGACGCCCTACACCCCCGTCACATGTCCCCTACACCCCGTCCACCCGTCCGTCCGTTCTCCCTAACACAGCGGGAGGCAAACTGCCAACGCCGAGGGGGGAAAAAGAAATATAATTGCTATCCATGAAAATCTGATCTACATACACTATAATTTTCTTTATCCGGGTAAAAACGTTTGGATATGTGCCTCTATGCAGCAGTTTTGTGAAACTGTGAGAGCCCGAGTTCTTTAAGAATGAGGTGCGTCAGACATACAGTATCGTATTTTAATGGTGACAGCAAGGAAGCAGAAGCCCAAGAAGTGAAGCGTGTCCCACAAGGAAACGTACTGAGGAAGAATACTGGCGAAGGCGGAGCCTATGTACGGCGGCACGAGAGACGGGGTTCCAGGCGCCTTTTCTCAAGAGGCTTTACCTACGCTCTTCTCGCCGCGTGAGCCTAAAACGGGCTTCATCGTCATCCGCTGGAGCGAGAGGGTAAGTGACTGCAATCACACACGACTCACGGGAGCCAACACAGATGAAGGGAGTCCGTCAGGCTCACATCTGGCCAAAGGAACACCTCTACGAAGCTAGTTATGACAACCACCCAACACGTTTTCGGCTGTGCCGCACAGAAGGGTCACACACACGTTTCAAAAGCCTACCTGTAAAGCGCCGCCTGGCTTACCGTTCTGCGGCCAACGGTATCATCCAGGGAATGAAGACCATGACCTGGGTCGTGAAACCCGCGATGGGTCAAGACTATGACGTTAATGAAGGTTGAGATCTCTTTTATATCAGTATGACTGCAATCTCACTGACCGTCATCACCCGCGTCAGATTTCAGTCAGTGCTCGTTTAAGCAACCGTGTTCCCAAACCTCGCCTTGCGCGTGGTTAAACCAAGAATGAAAAGTCCCTGTCGTCAAAGGACGAAGAAGAGTACGGTCTCGTCGAGGGGCTTCTCGTTCCAAAGGAGTCCACCATTCCCATGTTCCTGCTTGGAGCGCAGCCTCATAGGGCTATATCTATCTATCTATCTATCTATCTATTTATCTATCTATCTATCTATCTATATATATATATATATATATATATATATATAT
>JAYMFT010118675.1:0-13319 GCA_038088735.1 Panulirus argus
GGGGAGAGAGAGAGAGAGAGAGAGAGAGAGAGAGAGAGAGAGAGAGAGAGAGAGAGAGAAAGAGAGAGAGAGAGAGGTTCAAGATGCGCTACTTACAAACGCTCTGTCTCGTCCCAAAGCATTAAATTTTCCGTAGTTTAGGGCTTCGAGCGCCGCCTCAGTTTCACTTAAATCATTTCGTCGTGACTTTCCTTCTAGATTGTTACGGTTTACGCAGAGCAAAACAATCTTCGTACGCTCCGTCTGGTCCCGTTATCATGAAATCCTTAATGAAACCTCGACCACAGGATGTACATGAGTAGCGAGCAGCTGGTACCATTTTAATAAAAGTTACTGAAGTGTCAATAAATGTAAGTAGAAGTACAGGAACACTTAACCGTAGTACACTGTGATCTTATATACAGACAGCAATGTAACGGTCACCAGTGCAGAAAACAACAGCTCTCCCTTAGGCCTCGACCAGACAAATCACTGGCAGCGGAATCTCGGCCCCTCTACCTGTTAGTTCACAGCGCAGTAGCAATAAACTACCTACCAAGGAAATAACATAACGTCTACAAGTACCCAACTAAATCAGGTCCCAGCTGGCTATATCATAACTCAGTACATGCACACTATATCTATCAGTGCTCATCCCATCAGCAGCTCTTTGCTTCGCTTGGCTTAAAGCTCACTAAATGATGATGTTTATTTTGCCTGTACATAAGAGAATAGCGTCTATGTAACATCACTCATTAATACAAAATACAGAAGTAGCTGATACCATATTCATGCAGGTATTCCTTCTGTGAATAACCTTCATTTATGAGAGCATAGCCAAACGTCAGGGGTGTAAAGTTCTAATTAAAAACAATATCACCTCGGACATTTATCCCACACCGTCACACTAGCTGAATGTGATCAGAACTAAGGACGAATTTTGTAGATCGTGATTCCCTCTGTGACTCCTGTGTCCCATCGGACAGACGAAGTGACTCCAGTGTCTCCGATGTGCTTGGGACAGACACATACGTTGCCTGTAAACTTAACTTAGCGTTCTTCTATACCAGCGCATCGTTATCATACACCTATAAACCAATTCCTCGACGCCAACGCACCATTTTTTTTTTTTTTGCTCCAACACCAATTTCCTAAGAGCCATTAATTTCTTTTCTCCACCACAGTATTCTTCTAAGCCGTCATGAAATTCCCCTACATTAACATATCTTTTTTTTTTCTACGCCAACACACCAGACCCTTGTACCAACACACCATTCCTCAGCAAAATCACACCAGTTTTCGACACGAGTTCTCCCTTATTCCACACCAGTAAACAAGTCCTCTTCACCGGAATACTGTTCTTCAACACCAAAACAGAACTCGAGTACACCAACATACCATTCTCCTTCACCGAAGAGCACATCAATACACCAACAAACTCTTCAACTCCACCAAAACGCCATTCTTATAATAAAATAAAAGCACGTCGTTCCTCCAAAGAGCAACATGACAGCAATAAATCCTATTTACAGTGACACGTGTTATTTTTCTAACCCATCATATCAAGGTATCAAGGTACCATTCTTTTAAACCCACTTACCAATTCTATTACACCGGTAGAGCACACTTCCGTGCCAGTGTACCATTCCTCTGTACCGAAGCATAAGTCATCTACACCAATGTATTATTCATCTATAACGAGACAGTTCTCCTCCGTCAACACTCTTCATCTTTTGAACTGCCACACTTTACTATTCTCAACCACCACGTCTAGCCCCCTAATCATGCTGACAATTCTGCTAAAGTTACACGCAGCCTTTCTTGAGCAAGAAGGCATTAATCCTGAACACGACACCCACACTCTCTCCATCTAACTGATATTCGGACATCTGGCAGACAATATATT
This sequence comes from Panulirus argus, assembly GCA_038088735.1. NCBI lineage: Eukaryota > Metazoa > Arthropoda > Malacostraca > Decapoda > Palinuridae > Panulirus > Panulirus argus. Next base: position 1,886 of record JAYMFT010118675.1, read on the forward strand.
ACATATAATGAACACATTTTAACCTCTCCAAATACGAAACTTTTCCTCTAAAATAGACATAACCTCATCGCTTCCCCCCTCCAAAAGATCATAATTTTTCTTTTCATTTAAGTAGAAAGAAAAATGTATAAAATCCAAACTGCATAATCTTTCATAAGAACAGTCCATCTTCTCCTTCAACATTACAGCATTTCCGACGGGACTTTATGTAGAATTACGAGCCTTGGACTTTGCAGTCTCCTTAAAAGAAAAAAAAAAGAAAAGAAAAATAAGCCCCACGAGTTGGTGACATTTGTCACACTCAAGTTTAACGATTCTAAGAAACCAACAGACGGACATCGACTGAACTGCTCCCTTCCCCCTCTCAACGATTCTTTAGTTATAGTAACAGAGACGAATGGCAACAGCAGGCAGCCTTCACTCGAGGACAAAACCTTAGGCACGACTCTTTAAGGTGCGTTGGTTGGGTAACCACCGTGAACTGTTCATGGTTTCACTCACCCTGTGAATCACAAGGTAGCGGTTCGAGATTCTCAGGGATTACCTCATTCTATCACAATTATTTTATAACATTTCTTTAAAGACACCTTTAACAAGTGACATGTCTTCCCTTTGAAGTTTCCGAGCCATATACCACAGTAATACACCTTTCCTTACAAAGGCTAAAGACTGTTTCTAAAACCACCCGGCTGCAGTTTCTTTGAAACTTGGGGAAAAAGAGAGAGCTAAATGTACTTCAAAACATAGCTTTGTCTATAGAGAGAGAGAGAAAAGAGGAATCTCTACATAACATTAACTGTTTCTGGAACAACTCGCACTTCTCCTAAATCAACTAAAGATAAAATATAACATGAAAGAATTCATAATGAAAACAGAATTCCCATTTCTCTTGGAATGGTGCAGCTGGTCTTTCCTCTATTCAAAAAGCGTGGCAGAAACTTTTGAAATAGAAAGACATTCATGTTACGACATCATCTCTCTCTCTCTCTCTCTACCTGTTCATCTATCTATCTGTTTATCTATTTATCTATTCATTTATCTATCTATATCTATCTATCTATCTATGTTTCTATCCATCTATCTATCTATTCATCTATCTATCTATATCTATCTATCTATCTATGTATCTATCCATCTATCTATCTATTTATCTATCTATCTATATATCTATCTATCCATCTATCTATGTATATATGTATGTATGTATGTATGTATTCATCTATCTATTCATCTATCTATTCATCTATTTATCCATCTATCTGTCTATCTACCTATCTATCTATATATACATATACCTCTATCTATTCATCTTACCCTATCTACTCTATCTTTTATTTCATGTCATCTACCCATCCTTCACCTGTTTTCTCTCTACCCCTTGGTACGAATGATATCTTTACACATGACGGAAGCTAGGAAGCGCAGGTCAGCCGTTCCTTCCAGCAACTCACCAACACCTCGGCTGGTGTTGTTTCATAGGCTGTGGGGCGACGAAGCGTGAGGGGTCGGTCGACCTGCACCACCCCGCCGCCGGCAGCAGCAGCAGCAGAACCCCTCCGGCCCCACAGCAGGTGGCGAGCGAGCAAGCCTGCCACACCTGATGGCTCCCACGCCCCGCCACGCAAACATTTGGGGAAATCTACAATATACATCATCCCCGCACGCTAGCTGGGAGCCCCCCCCGCGGTGGGCAGGGCAGGGCAGGGAGTAGGGAAAGACAAGGGTGGGTGTGGGCTGGGGGAAAGGCGGCAGGGAGGAGGAGGAGGAGGGTGAGGGAGAAACAGGGTGATTTGTGCCGTAGATATGCGGTGGCAGGGTACATGGCGGGGAAGGCTGCTACGCCTGAAGTAGGTTCCTCGTAGCAAGGCAAGCGTGAGGTCTTCGAAAGAAAGTTCGCGTAGTTCGCCGTAGTCGAGCGGAGTTTGTGGCGGACTAGCAGGTAGTGACAGCCGGGCAGGGAGCAAGACGGTAGGGGCGGGGGCGTGTGTTCTACATTAGCGGAGGGGACAAGTGAAAAGTCTCCCACACGGCGTTAAGTGGCGAACAGGTAGAGAGAGAGAGAGAGAGAGAGAGAGAGAGAGAGAGAGAGAGATGAGGCATGTCTCCACAACGTATCAACTAATGTCAACCAAAGACAGTGTGGGAACGATACTACAATACACCTTCGTCTGGAAAAGTTTGAAGCTATTGCCCTATATTCGTCCGTAAGTATGTCCGACACCAAAATCCAGAAAAGAAAAGAGTAAAGTAACGCACACTTCTGCTTAAGATCACTGATGTTCACTTTCGTATATGCAGTGAGAAAGACTAATATCTAGTTCGCTAATGTTTACGAAATCTCCGACTCACAGAACCATTAAAAAGTGACTTTGAGAAGTGTATCGTTTGCATAAAAATTAAATACAACCTATCTTTCAATTGTCTCTCTAATATTTTTTTTTCTCTGAAACGATTTTTGAGAAAAGTCTATAACTGTGTGAAGTAAGAAGAACAGCTTCTCCAGGTGTTATAGACGTATCTAAGACAATATACGCACGCTCTCGCTTCGTTTATGGCCTATCAGTAGAATGTGATAGCACTTCTGTACTAATACCAGAAACGCTGCAGGACTGAGTCGTTTACTTATGGAGCAGCGTGGGTTAAAGGCGATGGAAGGAGTGATGAAACAACACAGGGAAAAAGAACAAGAGTGTGCATTAGGAGCGGTTTATATACAATTCCATAAATCTTAAAAGAACGTATGTGGTTACCCCTAGCTCGAGTTTGTAGGGGAATTCAGAAAACTGAATTCTTTCACTTTTCTTTTAGTTTTTTCAATTTTACGTTACGTTACGGAATTTGTGGCCACATGATGATAAAGAGAGGAAAGAGGTGAAAATTATTTATCTTAAGGAGACGACAGTGATCATTTTCTACATTCCTGTTTATCAACACTTATTAACTATGCTCTCCAAGTGGGTATTAAAGGTTAAACTAGTTTCAGTATCATGTAGTTCAGTAATTTCTACTCTCCTCCTTTTTTCCTTTTGTTTTATATGTGTTCTTCGAGTATATCTGACTCACTTAATTTCTTGTTTCTTGGTGGTCTTGAAAAAAGGTCTTTGCGTTTCGGTGCAATGCACTCATACACCTCTTTAAGTCCAGGGGTCTTCGTGCTATTGAGCACTCGTGGGTCCTGTGGTCAGTAAGGAGTGCTGTCTTACTTGAGAAGGTTAGTATATGCCTGAGGAGCTGGTGGTATTTGTTGGCTGTGACCACTAATGCAGAGGGGAAGACAAGACGACAATTGCGAAGAATGCTGCCTTACTCTTTAGGAAGATTCGACGATGATATATCGAAGTGGGAGAGTCTGCCAAGTTAAAGAGTAACGATGTTAACCTTTTACGTGATGAAGAAATTCCAGCTGACACAAAAGGCCTTATGATAGTTAGTACAAGATCGTTGCCAGACAGAGATGTCCAGTTTTGTTTATAGCTCTTAATATTTATCATAAAGATGCTTTGTTTTACCATGATTCGCGATGATTCGCTTGTGTTTCTTCTATTTCTATGAGTCTTGTTTACTTATATTTGTACAATATATGCTTAGGCTGCATAGCTACTTTTTGAAAATGTGATTAAGTATATTTTCTATGAATCTTGTTTACTTATTTTCGTATGCAAAATATGTTTAGGCTGCATGATTACTTTTACTTTTTGAAAAATGAATAAGGTATTAAATGAATAAAGTATCAAATTATATTTTATACTTTTCATGACTGTTTGAATGCATTGAATCCTATGACTATGATTTGTTTTGTCAGAGTTAAGCAACTTATACCACCACAAATGCGTACTTGATAAAACCTTTATATAGGATTAAATGCTCTTTACTGTGTGATAAAGTCTACCTCAGTTAGTGTAACCAAACTAACAAGAAAAGATGGTCAATTGTGACCATAAATTCAGGTTATAGTTTCGGCTTTATCATTTGCAACTGTTGAGTTTTATATATGGAGAGAAGAGTGATGGAGGTGCATCGCTTTGGTAGCCATAATCCCAGACTGGCATATTAGTCCAAATGCGATTAAGTGAGAAAGCTGAAAGCTTTATTTTTTTTTGGGGGGGAGAGAGAGGGACAGGGGATCGTGGTATCGCGCTCGGACACACTGTGGTAACTGTGGTACTGCAGCACTGTATATCATCAGGAGTGTTCGGGACACTGTATAGCATTAATAGTGCTGAGACACGTATAGATAGCGTCAGTGGCGCTCGGACACTGTGTAGCGTCAATATCTAAAGAGGCTAATATAATCACCCTCAGTTTTTCCAGTTAGTAAATTACACGTTTCTTAACGACGTTGACAAGCGCTTCATTAACGTTTCAGTCTCGCTGAGAGACCTGCCAAGCAAGGCTGTGTGTATCCAGAGTTTGGTAATAATCAACACCAGTACCGTCCGCTCTTAACCCAGGTGGTAGCATATAACGTGGCAAAACCCTACGCCAGTTTTTGGAGGGTAATCTGAGGCTGCGGACGGCTGTGTACATGCATGCAGACTCTGAAATCTTTTTTTGCCCATATTTTTGTTATCTCGTCTTTCAGCCACGTTCCGGGTGGTATGATGAAAGCGAATATAATATTTAGCGAGCATATTTGAATTTCATGTCGTCGCTGTGTTTACAAGAGGATCTGGCATGCTGAATGGTATCAGGTGTAGGGGCAGGGAGAACACACACACGAGAGAGAGAGGCCTAGAGGTCTGTCTATCTGCTGGGGACGGTTTGGTGTTGGCCGGGAGGGAACACACGAGTGGTCGCGGAGGCTGGAGTTTTTTTGATGTAAGGTAAGAAGAGAGAGAACACGAGAGGAGGGGCAGAAAGAGCTGAGAGTGGCGTTTGTGAAGGATGTGGAGGAGCAGCGTCGGGGGTGAGAAAACACGAGAGGGTGAAGGCTGGAGTGGTGTTCTGGCAGAACGTGAGAGGTTGAAGACAACTGGGGGTGGTATGAGGTAGGAGCACGCGAGAGGTTGAAAGCTTGGGGTTGATGTCTGGAAGGAGGGCGAGAGAGGTTTGAAGGCTGGAGTGTACACAGGAGCCCACGGAAGGTCAAAGACCCATACGTAGTAACTGTTAAAGTCTGTCCTGTTTACAGCGCTGGTACCTGTAGGCGGTTAACCACGTCATCTGCTCTCACTTTGTGAAGATCATCTGTCCTGATGTACAGTCAGAGGTGTCTTACACACACACACACACATAAGGAGCGCAAGTAAGGGAAGTAGACAAATTGGGGGTGCAACAAAAGCTTTGGATGCGTGGTTGACCAGAACACAAACCGCCTAGTTCCTTGAGATGCCAAGTATAGTATGCTGGTAACTTCAACCTTACCTTTTTTTTTTTTATTTTAATAGTTACCATAGAGACGATGTGTCTAGTTTAAGAAAATTAAGATTTATATGGAAAGAAAATAAAGCTAAGTGTGATTAAACAGAATTTTTTCTTTAGCACTGATAGGCTACTGTGCAAACTGTCAATAGTATATTGACTCTAATTCATTTCGCTTTTTTCTGACTGATTTTAGTTTCTTTGTGCATGAGCTTGGCTGTGAACCTTTATAAGTTTAAAGAAGTGATGAGGATCGGATTGGAATGTTGTGCCGGATTTTCCATCACTTGTGAAGAAAGAAATTAAGAACATACTCAGTTAGTATTAGCCAAAGAGCCAAGCCAGACTAAAATTCTGTAACAAAAATGGAGTCATGCAAAGAATAATCACCTTGACCATACAAATGTAACTAGATTAGTTAGGAGGAAGTTGGATGAAGGAGCTCTTAATCTTATTTTTGCCGAAGAGCCAAAAGTGTAAGAAATAAAGCATGAATTCAGTTGGGACCAAAATGGAGGGGAATATTACTCTCAAATAACAGAGGAACAGGATCGGAAGTTACAAAATAGATAAAAGAATTTAACGTTAGGAAGGGAACCCGGTGCAGAACTCTTTCATCTGCTTCGCTACACACCTTTCCATTCTATCTTTGTACAATCTAACACGTAAAAGTTTGTTCCTCACATAGATTTCAAAAGTTTCTCCATCTATTCAGAGAGTTTCTGTACTGCGGAAGTCATTGTTAAGCTCAGTATTTCTAGTGTTTTTTCTCGGCCTCCATTGTCGTGCATTTGTTTTTTGCAGGCATAACAGTCGAGATGATGTCTTCATCTCGTCCGACGAACAGTAACATACACCTATGTACTGGCAGGATGGTTGGGAGGGGGGAAGGGGGGTGGGGCGGGCGGCAACGCAACACACCACCTGCGTCTCTGTGGCTGTTCCAGTCTCAGGACTATATCGAAACAAAGACGACGCGTTCGCATACTTGCAGGGGTTTAGGAAGAGCTAGACCTTTTATCTGAGATAAAAGGCGATGTTTCATTCAGTACGGGACATTCTACAGCTTATGGAAGGGATACCAGGATGCAATCACTTCGACCCTTAAACATCATCAGCGACGGAGATCGAGTTCTGGAACGATGAGATGTGGACGCGAGGGAAAAAAAAAAAAAAGGCATGGCTTCGGAACGCTGGACAAAAAAGGACAGAAGTTAAGACGCGGACCGACACGCCTTCTACTTACCGTGGACTCGAGATTTTGGCTGCTACGTTTACTGCGTGAACAGAGGCAGAAGGGCGATGAACACTCTTAACTTCTCCTGTACTGCGGTGTTACTTTACACAAGTTATCCCTTGTGATAAAAATCAAATATGAAAAGCAAACAACTCCCTGAAGTGTAAAGAAAACGGATCGTGGCAGTCGGCGTCGCTTGGAAGCCACGGACCCCTTGGGCTCCATCATGACCAGCAAGAGCAGCACCGGTAATATGTTAGTGCTCCATTTGCCAGAAAAATCTGATTCAAGATGACATCTTATCTTTTCACCTTGATTTATCTCACCAACTGATATATAACTGAAGAACAAAAAGTTAAGCTCTCAGAACGAAATCACGATATATACAGGAGGGAGGGTCGCAATTGCCGCCTTTCCCGGTATTTCATGCTGATCGAGGCTCTTCCGAGAAAGACTCCCACGCAGACTTGGAACGACTGATTGCCCACACCGGCAGCAGCTCACCCAGCCTGACGCCTACACACGCGTGGGTATGAGACTGAAATTCATACTAGGAGATAATGATGTATGGTAAGAGTGTATATCTAAAGCTGCTCATAGTATATAGTAGAGTTTACATGTCATCTACTTCTTCTTTAAATATAACTCGTCTCGTCACAACCAACTCGATGAACTGAGATTTTGGACAACATTTCCTCGGGGAAGACGAAGCCTAGTCAGACAGAGCGGCTCTTAAAACTTGATTTCTTTCAAATTCTCTTTCTAAAATCTCTTGTAATTTTCCTGTTTCCTTTGATGGCTCTGCGATCAGTTCCACCACCCAAACGTGGACAGCTAATTCTTCGTCTATGCAAATGAAGGTCGTATTCAAATGCCAGAAAATAGAAATGAAACTACTGTTCTGATAAGCTGCTCAGATTATACCAAATGCCTGATCCGTCCTTGTACGGAGCACTGGTCTCATATATCCGTATAAAAGCAATTCTATACATAAGCTCCTCAAATTTCAATTATGGTTCTTTCTCTTGTCTACCCGTAAATATTTCTGCTCCTTAAACCTGGCCGCTTGTGTGCACCTGCTCTGGCTAGGCTTCCTAATACTAGGCAAGACACAGCGACACATGGTCACTGTATGCCCACTGGCAGCCGTATACTCATAAATGGGATAAAAATTGTGAAAAACGTAGTGTAGTTTACTCTGATAAAAGAAATATCCTCAGGATTCTTTCGGAGTAATATGCACCATATTATGACTATTTAGATTTGAGTGATTTGAGTATGATCTGCATAATATGGAAGCAGAAGTCTTACTATAGTATTCATAGCTGGAAATAGCCTAACCACTTATCTGCTTTCTGTTTTTCTTCCTTTTTCTTTCGCCGACATATTTAAGATATTTATATGCAATCTTCTTCCCTGGAATATGTAAAACTTTTTGCCAGGTACTTAGAGCGGTCGTGTCCTCATCCAGTCCTCCCCACTACAGGGAGAGACAAGGGTCGTGACCAATTTCCAGCATTCACCTGGAGACAACAAGACGCTCTTCAACTGAAAAGGTTCCAGACGGTTAGAACAATGTAACCTGGACACGGTTGTGTTCTTCCCACGAGAGAGAAAAAAAAAAGAAACCTTCAGAAAAAGTTGTTTCTTACATTAAATTTTTGCGCTCGAACAGACAACAGAATCATCTCTTCCAGGTATAATCTTTACTTTTATCTCTTTATTTTTCCGTCATTATTATCTCTCGGTTTTACTGTTCATATCCTTTATTGCTTCTCATGATAAGAGGAGAAACACAATGACCATCTCATTCAGTCTCTTCTTAATCAGCAGTTCGGACGGATGGATGAAAGATTAAAGAAAACATCAAGAGGTCTTCATCTTGTGATCATCGCACTTACACTGCAATTTAAGAAAACAGGTAATTAATCATCCTTAAAGAGAATGTCTAGTGTTACTAATGATATGCAGATTTTCTATGCATCTGCCAAGTCTGCTGATTAAAGAAAATCAGCCTATTTGTTAAACCCAGGAAGGAATTACCCAAGGTGTTCATTCACTGTCCCGTTCTGCTTAATGTGAAGGGTGGTAAAAATGTCATTATACTAACAAAGTCAATGAGAAGGTAATGTTAATATATATATATATATATATGATGCATGCAAGAACTAAAACACTCGTAATCCTTAAACCCCTAAAACAAACAAACCAAACAGTCTGGCCACAGATCACAAATTCACAGCACCTTGAGCAAATCGATGGTTCAAGCCGACAGCCAACTGAATATATCCCGACTTCCATATGCCCCGCTGTCTCCAAGGGACGATATAACCGGGTGCTATGGCTGGTATTACAGCTCCGGAGGGACGTTCAACACGATGTAGACAGGCTCGGGTTCCATACAAAGCTCCAAGCCGATTCCTGGAGTCTTTACCCTCTCTTCTCATGATCCTGGTGTCGTCTTCCTCTATTCTCCATTAACCAATCGTCTCTCTCTCTACCCCTTGACTTGCCTCGCTCTTATATATCCACTCAGTTGTGGTCTCGAGTCTTGAGGAAACTGCTTAATCACCGGTGGTTCAACTGCCACGCCGCTCGATTGTTACCTCGCTGGTTCACGGGCTACACGCGTTACTGTAAACATTGCCGTACGTGACACGCTGCATCGCATCTTTGATTACTGCTTCCTGATTTTTACTGCGCCTTAATCTTTCCGCGTCCTATCGTTATCGCTTGAGCAACTCTTATGCTGGCTTATAGACGGTATGCTATATTACTGGAAATATTGCTCGATCAAGCTTTTAGTAAATAATCGGTAATAGCCCATGAACGGAAGGGTGAACACATACTAAGAAAGGGAAAACAGCTCAGTCGTACTCGTAAAGGCAAGTGCTCGAGTTACCAGACGATTCCACCACGCCCATTGATCTGACATTCAGGATGTGTTGTGTAAGTCTTCTAAATTCACCGAATTACTGGACTTGGAGTATAATGGCTGTTCCTTGGAAGAGCAGGAAGCTCCCTTAAGCCCTTAGTCGTTGCTACTAACATGTTACTTAACTACGAAGGGAAGATTAGATCATTTGCTGGATGGTACTGCAGCTGTTATGTCTCTGGCTACAACATTCTTATTTAAAGCTTGATATCTCACGGAACGTGATCTGTTCACAGAAATTGTAAGAATTAATTCTACCAGTAAATATCTACAACTTGAGGTGGTTTTATAGCCTAACATCCACTGGGCATCATTAGGGAAGCGATGTGCTGTTTATCGCCTCTTCATTTATATTGCCAGATGTTGATCAAGCGAGTGAATGCTGTAAAGATTATTCTAACCTTACATATACAATAATCTATGAAAATTATCATATATAACCTTACATATACAATAATCTATGAAAATTATCATGTATAACCTTACATATACAATAATCTATGAAAATTTTCGTGTATAACCTTACATATACAATCATCTATGAAGATATCGTTTATATATAGAAAAAATACGGGAAAAGGATAGTCACAATATCTTGTCAGAAAAACAAATCCTCTTTTATGTGCTGATGAGCAAAGGAACATCCTGGTGTCGGGTAAAGATGTTATCATACGCTGTTCGCTTTCCCCCCTGCTCACGGTAGATGGGGCAAATACACCTCTATTTTTTCTTTTTTTTCAGGTCACTGTAGCTGAGGCAGCCAATAATGCTTGTAGTAGAATCCCGTTCATTGTTTCGAGACACTAAAGCCAAAATCTTTCCCGTACACTGACCAGTATACGTGGAAATGTCAATGAGATTTGCGGCCACATGTTGTGTAATAATGTTTGGAACTGTGTCATTTTTACAAGAAAATGAATATTTCTGATGAAAACACCTGAAAATCTTATGTTAGTACACACACACACACAAAAAGAAAAATCTTACAACGCATGTCTGAAAGTATTCCTGGAGTATCTCATACGTCTGGCAGCGGAAGAGCAATTTCGACCAACTTGAATTGTATATCATTATATCGAGAAAATTATGTTATAGTTAATCGTAATTACAAAACTCAGAAAGTATTTCTCTGAATATTTAAAGATATCCTGCATAAAGTGTCCCTTAACAAAACGGCCGCCGTTGTGAACGGGTTTTGGCATTGATGTGGCTAGGATATGCTCACATCAGTGTTTGGTCGCGTTTATTTCCAGCGAATAGCTTTATCTGAACGAAAGACCCGGTTATGTTTTATTATGATAACGAAAAAAAGGAAAACTCGAAAGAGTGTTTTCAAGTCTTCACCACGACACGTTTATAATGACTGTTTTGTGTAGACTGTGTCAGTTTAGATTAATAAAAGCAATGAAATATCCCCCTAAATTTATAAATGATGTCCATTCTCTATATCATTCTAATCTGTAAATCAAATTCTGATGGTATGCAAGGCCAACATTGAAAATTATGACATTACGTTGAAAATTCACCATATATACCACCCGTAGACGAGAAGCTATGTGTTTGACATCCTGCGATTCATCAAAGTATTCTTATTTTTCCTACACAGGGCGTTTATTTAAGTCCTAACTTTGCAGCCTGCGAGACTCTTGGTTCCAGAAACATTTGCAGGACGGACACGACATGTTTAAGTTTGGTTCCAGCCTTGGTTATTAAATTGTCAGGACCAGTTGATATCTGGCATTTGCTTTAGCCATATGCCTCAGATTATTAGCCAAATTGATGATAAATCTCTTTCTCTCTCTATCTATTTATCCATCTGTCCACCTATCTATCTATCTATCTACCTATCTATCTATCTATCTATCTATCTATCTATATATATATATATATATATATATATA
>JAYMFT010118686.1:0-13319 GCA_038088735.1 Panulirus argus
ACCCTTTGTGACCCCTGTAATCCTTTTGCGCTACCGCTCATAGGATGAGCATGGGGTGCGCGATAAACTAGCCCGGTTTACCGGCACAGATCAATCAATCTAGGTCCGGCGGAGATGGTGGTTCATTTCAGCTGATAAAAGAGCGAGTTATGCGCAGTCATTTATGATTTCGGGATCATGCGCGGTCATTTATGATTTCGGGATCGCTTGTTGGAGCTCAGGAACCGCAGGCACCCGAAATGTGAGTAAGGGAGGGCGTTAAACGTCCAAGAGTTACGCACTAGAGGGAACACGGACAGCGTTGAGTGCTAAGGAAATACTGATGCGAACTCTTGACTTAAGAGCTACTGTGACGGCAGAGATGTCGTACTGGGCTTAAGTTAAAGAGCAGCTGGCGGCTGGTCATCCCCTTGGCCCTGCCCTCGGTGTTGTTGTTTGGACGATGAACTTTACAAGCTGAGGAGGGAGATCAGTATATAATAATTCCTCTTGCATGTAACAGTGGGGACGATGTAACTGACGCACGGGATGTCTTTACTGTAAGAGAGAGTTCGTCGTCATAACAAAGGGAGGTATTTCGGCAATCACTAACAAAATCTTAATACCTTCTAGGGCATTTGCACAAGCGGATATCTGGAAAAGGATTTTCAACGATTAATACTTTGGTCTGCAGTAAATCAGACCATGAGAAGACAAGAGTGATTCTGGGATTCCAATATCATTAAAATAATGCATCAAAAATATTGCCCAGTTGTCTAGCAGCTACGTTGAATTTGTATATTACATAGGTAGAAACTGTCATGACTAAACAACCGCCTATAGCATGATATATACAGAACTAATCTCTGTATACTGTGCTCTCGTGTGAAATGGGACACGAGATTATCAGGTAGACAGTCCTACCAAGGGGCTATCATCATCTCAAGTGTGTCACCCGCGTTAAGAAAAAAAAAATACCACAAAAATATGAAACAAATACTATGATACCTAACAGTTTGCAATCATAGCTTAAACTGAGATATTGCGTAAAATGAAAGAGAGGTCTCAATTCTGGCCGAAACGCAGAGGTAAAGACCGCAACTTCTTAATAGGGATGGAATTTATAACACACTGCATGCTAACTGTCATAAAGAGGACTCCAGCAAAACCACTGAGAAATTCCTTGCTTCAGCCATACAATTTCCTGAACCCTACATACCTTTCTAACAGGTAAACAACTGTAAACACCGTTCGTGTGCTACTTTCACACACTCAGCAGCGCCACCCCCACCAGCATAGCTTAAAGGACAATAACACCTTCTTTGCTAACCTCTGCTACATTGCCTTCTTAAATATCATTCGTATGCATAACGCTCTTCCTATGTATATCACTTAATGTCATACCTAAATACGAAACAATAATCTCTTTTTCCAATGGTTTGTTTTCTTGAACCTTCGGAGTTCCGCTACCACACAGCACGTAAGTCTTACTAATCAACATCACCTAGGCTTTCTTTCAGTATATTCTAATTCCTTTCAGTAAAACCGGTGTCGTTTATGCTAACTCTCCCATTACAACTATGTAATTCCATAACCTCTATCCCGAGATGCTGTCGCCGTTTTTAGCTCCTCTGCTAACTGACCATAATCTCTCACTTAAATCATATAACATCAGGAACCCTTTGTGAAAGGGGTCCTGGTGTTATAACCCAGGACCCATTTGTGAAAGGGATCCTGCGGTTATAAGACTAAGACCCGACGTCCAGTGGCTCCTGCAGCTCCAAGGTTGCACTACACTCAAGGTAGCAGGAACAGGATGGACTTCTCTGAAGCGAAAAGTTCTTTGACGAGACTGTACCTTCCTTCGTCACAGATGATGATACAGCCTCGCCAAAGGCGACTCTCTCTACTCGCCGTGTATAACCTCCAGCAGCTGGTAGCCACCAACACGTAACCAATGGATCGATAAACAAACAAGCTACAAACAATGAAATAACCATCAGTGCAAAGATTTACACCCAATCAAACTGCTTTACAGACTGCTTTCGTCACCTATAGTCAAGACCCTCTAGGGAAGACAAGGCCTCAGCGCCCTCCATTATGCTCCACGTCAGTCCTCATCCAACTTCTGCCTTCAACAAAAGCTACATTAATCCTTTGCTTAATATCTTGTGCCTCAGGTTTTCCAGATGAAAACTCCGGGTCTGGCAGGCAGCCACTCCCTCCCACACAATGTTCCCTCCTTCCCTCAAGATGATGCATTCAAAAGTGTCTTAACCCCGCCTCTCTCTCTCTTTCTCTCTCATCACGGTGTTATAACCATCACCTTATACGTCTAACGTCTTTAGAGATATCTGCGTTAACTATCTTGCCTTCCCCAGCACAACGGCTGCGTCCATCCTGTAATGTTACAGACCCAGTGTCTCTATTGTATACATCTTTCTCCTTCATACTGTCAGCCTTTAACCGCATATCTTATTCAGTAACCCGTTATCATCATTATCATTATTATCATCATTATTATCATTATTATTATTGTCATTATTATTATTATAATTATTATCATTAGCAGTAGTAGTAGTAGTAGTAGTAGCAGTGTCGTGTTAACAGCAGAAGCGGCAGCAGTGGCAGACCATCCCCTGCGTTTAAGGTCTCACACACCACACACAATCATCCATGCATCAATCAACCCTTCCTCCACTTCATCTCTGCACACTTGTTCCAATTCGTGTGTGTTTATTTACATGTTTATTACTCGTCTGTCAACTGTCCGTCAGTTCCCGTCCGGGTCACTGAACCTCTCTCTCTCTCTCTCTCTCTCTCTCTCCCCCAAATGTTTCCAGCTTGCCAAATTGTTTCATCCCTGAATACGTTTTTCTCACACAGAGAGACAGACAGACTGATCGATCGATTGATCAACTGAGAGACAGGAAGATACACTGACAGATTGATAGATACACGGATGGATGGATGGATGGACGGACGGACGGATAGACAGAAATATGGATAAAGAGATACATATATAGATACACTGACAGATAGGTAGATGATAGACACAAATAGGCAGACAGACAAATAAAAGCATGATAGTAGGTATGTAGATACAAAGACAAACACGAACAGAGAGAGAGAGAGAGAGAGAGAATAACTGAGTAAGGTAATAATACAAACACGAGACAAATCACACAGAAAGTCAAGCAGGTGTTACGGAGGCGGCGTGATGGGCTGAGGACATGCCGGGTGTAAAAATAAAAAGGTATTCCAACATCAGCAGGCCATAGGGTCCTTCCAAGGCTGTCCGTGATAAGGATATCAGAAACTTACAGATTAGCGCGGTAAGAACAGACAGTCATACAGATGATTCAAAAAGAAAAACCTGAAAATTCATGTTCGTTAACTAATGAGGAGCAAAGATTGTTAGTCGTGGACTGGAAGCGAAATGTTAATCAAGTGCAGCTTTAAGTGTATCTATAGTATTGGTTTCAACCACTCTAATCGGTACATCATTATCTATATTAACGATCATGTTGAATAGTACTTCGCCTGAAGGTTGATTCATACAATTCATCACGTCATCGTCACATCACGTTACGTCACCGTTCCGTCAACCGTACCGTGTATTCACACCATCCATCACGATTCCGTCCAGTTCATGCTCAACCTCCGAGTAGGCATTGCGCCTCATAGACTTGGGCGTAGGAAACTCGCATTAATTGCACTTCCGTTAGATGAAGAAAATGAGTTTAACCATAAAAAGAAGCGGTTATGGATACATTAAGTCTTGAGGGATACTGGACTCTTTATAAGGAGCTGGAAAAAGATGAAGTTAAATTTTCTCAGTATTTCAGAATGTCAAAATTCAAATTTAACTATTTACTAAAAGAGAGACAGAGACAGAGAGACCTTCTCAAGAAGAGCACTACTTTTCGAGAGGCTATTTCACCGTAAAAAAAAAAAGACTGGCTCTACGATTCAGGTGAGTATCAAACTTACTGCATTATCACAGTTCTTTTATTTTGTGCATTAGGTTAGTGCAGATAATTTTTTTTAAGGGTTTGTGCAATTTCACTTTACAGATTTAACAGGTTCTGGAAGTGGTTGTCCGTGCTTCCTCCTGAGTGCTGTGAATAGGATGATGGTGATGGATATGGTGATCCTACTGTGTTAGTGTTTTGAACTGTAGCTGGTGCTGTAGCGTATCCAGGCGTTGGTGTTAGTTGGTGTTCTAAAATTTGTGCCATCTCAAACTCGGATACAACTGGAAAAACTTTGGTTTTGCACATACTTTGATACTGGGGGGTGGGGGGGGGGGGGAGCCTGTTCGGCTCGGCACCATCACGTCTCGTGACGGTTTCTCGGGAAGAATATTTTGACGTGACGTGATGGTGCCGGTCATAGACAACAACTTCCAGAACGTGTAAATCTTTAAAATGAAATTGCACAGACCCTTAAAAAAAAATATGATCTGCACTAGCCTAATGCGCAATATAAAAGAATGGTCCTGTACCCGAAACAACTAGGATCACTATACTATAACGGAACTGAAATAATTCACCGTACCCTTCACCACACACCAAATATGTTTCCATTTTTATCATATAATTCACAATTTACTTTGTATATCCCTACCTATTTTTGTTTTTGTTTAAAAAATACTAGGTATTCAAATTTATCAAAAGCTTTTTTATAATCCCGCTCTAGACAGCCATTTGTTTGATTTCACTCAAGGCAATTGGATACAAACTCGGGGGCAAAAGTTTTGCTAGGAACGAACAAGACAATTCTTTTCTTCCTCAGAATTGTTAACATGGGGAATGACTTGCCAGTTAAGATTTACTGAAAGCGCAACTTTAATATACTTCTAAGAACACACTTAATAAATACTTTACTACAAGTCCACGACTGATGTCACCCACAGGTCGCAGATATCAACTCATGTTCATGTTTTCACCCCTCTTGCCACGCTAATGTCTTGAGTTTCCGATCACTTCCACTATCACAACTACCCTGAAAAACACCCTAGGGGTCTTTAAATTTGTGAAACAGCTTTGGGTGTCCGTCCGCTATTATTAACTACGTTTCTTTCAAGCCTCAGGTTCCTCCCTTCTTGTCCTGATGTGGTCATTTCTGGCCCTCTTCTATCTGTCAAATGCAGCTCGATTTATGCGTTTCCTACATCCCTTTCCACAGCGTGTCTTTGTGCTCCCTTGCTTTATTACATCTCCTATAAAGCCATTCCTTTAATTTTTTTCCCTGTTCCCCTCTCACCGTGATTACTATTTGTGTGTTACGGGGGAAGATTTTTCTGCTCATACTACCCTGATTCCTCACTTTACATATAAACACACACACATTATATATATATATATATATATATATATATATATATATATATATATAAACTTCACATACACATCCACATCCGGAATTCAGGACCAGGTTTAGAAGACTAAGGGAGGGAGGGGGGCACAATGCTAATCACGGTGGTAATAACTTTATAATTATCTAACTATACAGTGTATGGGGAGGGAATTCTCTTGAACTTTGGTATGATACAACCTTTTCAACTTCCGCATGCTGTCCTAATTCACAATCTTATCACTATTCCATTCATTCACAAATCCTAATATTGAAAATCATTACTTCACATATTTTAACAAATTTCTTGCCTAACATCCTGTCATGCCCTCTGCATGTTCTATCTTGACATCTTTCAGAGATATGTTCATTGTTGACGTCATCAAACTAGTTCATAAACAAAGACTGTGATCAAGTCGCACCTCACTCTTCTCTCTTCCACAGTGTACAAAATTTATGGCCTCCAACCAATCACTTTAATTCATTTCTCTTAATTCTGGTTATATTTTTGTTGCCTTCTTGGTGTGTGTGTGTGTGTGTGTGTGTGTATGTGTGTGTGTGTGTGTGTGTGTGTGTGTGTGTGTGTGCTCAAACAACAACATTACGTGATGACAAGGTAAATCTTAATATACTGAAGCAACTGTGTGACCGATCTCTGAGACAGATTTACGGATTTTCTTTAAACTTGGCAGAAACGCTGGGTACGACTGGAGACACAATCAGAACACTCTTCAGGTGTAGGACTTCCGAGAAGACAATGCAGTTTTAGTCTATATATGACAGGCTATGTCTAGCACAGACCCCGACAGCTAATAGTGGTAGCTTGAGCCGGCCACAACGACCGGACAGGCTAACCAATGAGTGGGGTTCTGGGAGGGGAAGGCCATGCAGAGTCTGGGGAAGGGGAGACCATGCAGGGGGTACAGGGGGCTCGGGATTGATGGCAGTGCAAGGAGGGAGGGCTTTCATCTGCATTAGTTCATACACAAGATTGTCTTAAAAAAAATTATATATATATATATATATATATATATATATATATATAATGGTTTGTCTATAACAGTTAAATCTACAAATCTGAGAAACATGAGAACCACATGAAGACGAACTGTGTGCTACTGTCATTATGAAATCATGTGTAAGTTAAAGCTGCGTGAAGACTGAAAAACCTGTTAAAGTAAACAGATCATAAAGGATTTAGGTGCATTACACATTGACAACAACATAAAACAGGTACAAAACATGAGCAATGAATGTACGAAGGCAATGGAAGGACTACTGGACAACACCAGATGATCTGACTCCGAGGTGGATGATGACAACCTGCAACTGTTGGCCAGCAATAGATACCAATGGAGTAATGAAACAGAAGATGGAGACACACCGCATCACACCCCCGGGTACTGTCAAATCGTTTACAGTAAGAAAGCAGTATTTCTGGTCAATGAGGCCGAACAAAACTCCTCCGAAGGCCTCTGTACGACAGTATGAGGCTGAGTGAATAATATCGCCAGGAGCGAGACAGCTCTAGCAAACACCTTGAGCACGTGACGAAGGAAATCCTCTCAAAAACCGACACCCAATGACTGGTATTACAAACATAACTGCCGACACCTCCATGAGCATAGCACAGGAATTTATGAACCATTCATGACGTTTAGCCTAACCCTTTAAGGGTCAAGTCAGGAGACAGGCCAATATATTCAAGAGTAGCACGACAGTACTGAAGAACCGTACCTTCTTACTCGCGCTGGTAAGGGACTGTGTGACACGCGTTCATGTACAGTCGCCCACTCATCACATGGCAAATACTGTACAATATATATCACAACATTACAAGTCATACGCGTTGCTGGAGCACCAGTGAACCTCGTGTCCAATACAAGAATATATGAAATATCACCATCAAGAAAATAGCACATCACTCAGAGAGGCCAGTATAAAGTTTGATGTCATAACTTCCAAGATGAATTAAGAGTTCTGTTATTGATACAAAAACTAGTCAAATGATGCAATTAGGCTGAGGCATTCTGGGCAGGGGTGTCTGACCTGTTGGGGTCAAACTTTTCCACCCTTGAGCACGGCCATACGACCACTAGGCGTGATGCCTAGCCAGTCACGCCGTCGTGCTCAAGGGACTACTAGATTCCACCATACAACACAGTCGTTAGGCGCACCCTGCACTTTCTATCAGTCCTGGTGTAACATTATCATAGCTCCGGTAATCAATCAATATTAATTTGTCTGTTTTGCTATATTACCTGTTTTTCTTCTAATATATCACAAGAAACTGCCATCATTATAACGTGTGGTACAACATTCCCACTTCTCACTAGCGCTTACAAAATGTTCATTCCACTATATCGTAATTCTATAATTACGGTTCAATCTGTTTCTAAAATGAATAAACCGTCTTCCCAGTGCTGACAAAAAACTACTGTCTTTCCATCAACTAAAAGATTACCTAAATATGAATGTACCAAGATAATCAAAACACGTAAAAGAAAGAAGAAAATACATTTCCATGACATTTTGTTCAGCATGTAACCCCCTAGAGTCCTTCAACATCTTCATTATCCGTCTGTCTCTACGGTATCTCGCTGACTACAGCCTAGCCACGACTAGCTCCTCACATGTCCGAAAGTAGTTCGTGTAAAGAAACGTTCCTGTTGACGCGGACAGTCAGAGGAGAGAGAGGTTCGCTCGTGCCAACAATACCCGCAGCAAATGCAAAAACACCTGAGAATAACAATAGACACACACAAAAAAAAAAAAGTTGCTCACTGTGGCATGTGCCTGTCTGTCCCTGGGGCTGCAGTCATTCCTTTTGAAAGCAACGTTACGACCCTTGGTTATGACAGCCTTAACCTTTCAAGGCAAGATCAAAGGCTAGATCATCATGCCCATGGTTCCCCACTCCGCACTGAAGGGCCGTACCGTCGTGGTCAGCGGATTAATACATCGAGGAATAACCCCATCACTAAGAAGATACTCTGCTTCTCTGACTGATTTCTAACTGGCTGGCAGCCCAGTCCGATACTGCAATGGTGCCCCGTTTGTGACAAGACCTCAGCCGAGAGCAAAGGTCTGGTGGAAATACACAAGTATCCGAGACATTGAGTATGTGAAAAATAAAAAAAAAACGTTGAGAGATACATCACAAGACGCTAGGTAAAGTCAGACAAGAACTGGGTGACTGTAAGGAGAATTAATGAGACGAAAGGCGTTTGAGTCCACTCTGGTTAGCAGAGTGGCGAAGGGTGAACCAACTCATATGTGTGAGCAGTACTCCATACTCAGGCAAATACGTAAAACCCCAGTAGATTCGGAACCGCTGCTCGCTATGAAAATAGTTACGGCACCTATACAACACTCCCTAGTTCTTGGGAAGCAAACTTTGTGATATTAATTATACGGGGCTTTCAAGACAGAATGGAGGAGACGGTTATCCCAATGCTTATATCATTACAAGGTTCAATTGTGGCGTTCTGAAAATGAACAGAGGGAAACGAATGATTCTTAAAAAGAGATAAGGAGAAACTGCGTTTTAGCAATATCAAATTTCACAAGATTACATTTTCCCCAGTCAGAAACAAGTCAGAAATGGGAGATTAGCAAGATAAAGAGAACGAGTATTTATATGAGGAGGGAAAGAAAAGTGGGTAGAAGTACGTAGTGTGGAATCATCGGAGTAAAGGTGAATGGGGTTAGAAGTAGAAGAGACAAGATCATTTACTGAGAAAAGAAAGACAATAGGTGATAGGACAGAACCCTGAGGAACACCACTACTGATAGAATAGCATGGGGAAGTCGATTCGTTGACGGCTACTGCGATGGGATCGGCCTGACAGGAAACTTTGCACTAAGAACAGAAACAATCAGTGAAGCCAAGGGAAGGGAGTTTAGAAAGCAAAGACTAATGCCACATACTGTCAAATGCCTTGGAGGTGTTGAGGGCTACGACAAAAGTTTCACCAAAATCCGTAAGAGAGGAGGACCAGAGGAGAGTCACATAGGGCCGATCACCAGTGGCCCGAGCAAGGCGAAATCCATACTGGTGATTTGAAAGAAGGAAATGGGATTCTAGGTGTTTGAAAAAGTGAGTTTTGGAGAGTTTCAAAAACTTAGGAGATAACAGAAATGAGAGCAATGAGGCGACAGTTGGAGGGGTTAGAGCAGTCTCCTTTCTTAGGAATGGACTGCACCAAGGCGTACTTCCAAGCTGATGGGAAAGTCTAGGTTTTTAGAAGGAGGTGCAATTGGCGAGAAAGGATTGGTGCTAGCTCAGAGGCACACCCAAGAATATGAGAAGTTATGCCATCTGAGCCATAAGCCTTGTCCACCTGGATCTGGTAGGGTATCTGGAAGACCTTGCACGAGGAAAAAAAATATAGGGGATAGCATATGTCCACAGGGAGGAGGTGGGTGAGGTAAATTAGAATCCGAATCATCTACAACTGAGTTAAAGGAAAACAGGAAACCAAAAACGGGAGGTTTTATTAGTTGGAGTTGGCAATAGATTAATAAGGTGGGGAAAAAAGGAAGAAAGGCTGAATTACAGTTTTTGCAGGTGCTTTTGGTTAAAGACAAAAAGATTTGTCGGTAGAAGACAAGTTAGAACACTTTCTTAAGAAAGTGCGCTTGTCACTACGAAGAACAGCTGTGCATATAAACCGAGCAGAAATAATAGCAGAGCGGGTTCCTGGGGAAGAGAAAAGTTTCATGGTCACGTACGCATCATCCATGATGCAAAAGGCATCAGAGCAGAAGCTATAAAATCCTGAATGAGGATAAAAAAGATTTAGAAGAAAATGGGATGTAGGCCTTTGTCCCAACGAAGTTAACCTCTGCCATGCGTTCAGCACAACACGAGGCATCCCGACCAGAGAAGCTGTACCCACCCCAGTGAAAGTCAATAAAGATGTGCAAAGGCAACAACTGAGCTCTTCTAGTGCCAAAGCCGGTGTTTCGAAAGGGGTAGGAGGGGACAGAAGATGGGCGTGCCCAATCAGAAGTAACTGAAATAAGGTTGTGGTCATTGGACCCTAAGGAGAGCAAAAATGGTGTATGTATAGTTAAAATGAGAGGTCAAGTGCTTTAGAAGAGTGGTCATGACTGTCGGGAACTCGGGCAGGGTGTGTAGTTAATTGCTCCAGGTCGTTAAGGAGAGAAAAAAAAGGAAAGACCTCTGCTCCACACCGAGGTCTCCATCAGGATCGTCCAGATTAGAGCCTAACCAATCCTTGTGGCAAACCGAAATCTGATCCTGAGCTTTCCAGAAGTAGCGCTCCTCGCTTGGCTCCTTCTGTTACATGTTTTAGAAACTGCTGGTCCACCGCTATCGTCCCCATTGAGACGCCTTCCACTACAAGCAAGGAATATGAGGGTGGTAATCTTTCTCCCCCATTCCCCGGAATGAACATACATTTTTTTTTTATACCAGTTTAAAGTTTGCCAGGTAGCAAGGTAGCGCAAGAAATACAAAAAGAATGACAATTTGCTCCCATCCACTCTTTAGCTGTTATGTATAGTGCATGGAAAACACAGCATGCATGCATGCATGCATGCATATATATATATATATATATATATATATATATATATATATATATATATATATGCAATACACGAAAATCTTTTCAAAAATAAAAAAAAAAAGGTGGCTTCCTATCTGCTATTGCAGGTGTTATGAAAATGGGAAGCATTGGCAAGAGGAAAGAAGGGGACGGAACATAACAGTTGTACTACAGGCGGCTGCTCGGTTAGTGTTGGGGATGCGTGACGCACCTGCGGGTGAGACTTGTCTGGTGGCGTGGATGTGGTCAGGATACCCGGCGGCAACAGGAGGGAAATGTTCGCCCCTGATCCATCGCTGCTCCTCGCACTGTAAACCTCACACACACACACACACACACACACACACCTGACCTACTATCGTCTTCTCGTTTTCTTGACTGATTAAAATCTCTATCCTTTTACTTGCTTTTTTTCTCTCTTTTTTTCTATTTTGTCTTCTGGTATTCCTTTAGAATCAGTTACTCTGTCAACATTTACTTTCGGATAAACTCAAGCGTTTGACCGGTTGTTATTATGGTTGTTGCTCTTGTTCTCATCAGTATCTCTGTTATTCGTATTATAATAGTAAAATTTGGACCCTGTCATTAGCTGGGACTCCCGACGAGAAGTCTGCCACCTGCTGCGACCAATTACTGATCACGTGGTAGTAGGTCAGGTGTGTTGCATGGCCGACACGCCGTGCCCACGTGAAGGTGGTTCCCGCCACGCCTCTCCCTCCCTCCCTCTCGTCTGCCCACTCCTTCCCTACCACTGTTATGCCTCCTTCATTCTTCATCCTCTGCCTCTCCCTCCTCCCCCTTTCTCCTGGTCAATCCCCTTCCCACCCGGTAGCTTATCCCCCTGTCTCTTGCCCTTCCCTTCCCCTACCCTCTCCTATTCCCTTCGCCTGTCTCCTTCCTTCCCTCTTGTTTACCCACTTGCTCCCTTTTGCCTGCAGGCTTTTCCCTTCCTCCCTCCTCCTGACCCATGTCTCATATCTAACTCCTCCCTCCCTCCTTCTGACCCCTCCCCCTCACATCTGACCCCTATGTCTCCGTAACCCCTACTTCACGTTTGACGCTTCCCTACATCTAGTCCTTCCTTCACGTCTGACGCTTCTCTCCCTCTAAGCCTCTTATCAGGATCAACCCTTCCACAGGTCTGACCTTCCTCAGGTCTGACCCTTCCACAGGTCTGAACGTTCCTCAGGTCTGACTCTCACTCAGGTCTGACCTCTCCCTCCCGTCTGCTTCTCCCGCACCACTGATCCCTCCCTCCCTCCCTCCCTGCCTCATGTCTGCCAACCCCGCCATCTGTCTGACGCCCCTGCTCGCCCCCAGCCCCTGCTATTACCAGCCCTAGTAACACTCTGGACAACGTTCCTTCAGAAGATCGCACCAGAAGGTCTTTCTTTCTATTTCTCTCGCCTCGTAAGTAAGCGCACACACACACGCACATACACAAACAAACAAACACACACACACACATACACACTGTAATTAATATATACAAATGCTGCTGGATTAGCAGTAAATGGTAAAGAGATGGAATTCAAGGATCGTACAAGGGAAAACGCACCTGACTGTGGGTTTCGTGGAAACAGAGTTTCCTAAAGATTAAACACCTCACATTTTCTGTCCAGAGGGGTTCGTGACAGTAATGGGGAAAGGGAAGACAAAGGAGTTGGAGGACTGACCCTCAAAATGAGAGGAAACCCTAAGTTTCAGGCCCATTCATACAATACATAACGGGAAAAAAAACTGTGGGATAGGAGTCTATAGTGTTGTTGATATTAAACAATCCTCCAAAGAATTCTAGCAATCCAGAACAAATGTACAAGCATAACAACGACGGATCAACCATGATGGTAGATAAAGCAGTAAATAAAATATGCCCTTCTTAGAGATGATAAAGTACTGCTAATGGGGGAATTCGATTATACAGAGATAAACTAGAGGAAACTGAATTCTCATGTTGACAGAGAATCGTGGAGTCAAAGTCTTCAGAGTGTGTAGAGGAGAATTTCCTGTACCAGCAGGTCAGTGAACACTAAGACGAGAAGGACTGATACACCATTGTTACTAGATCTCATTATCACATATACTGGCAAGGATACTGAAAATATTATATACTCTTATGGTACATAGACAGGGAAAAAGACCATGTAATCTTTAAGTTTGATCATGTTGTAAATGGGGAAGTTAAAAGAGCATAAATAGGACAAGCTTTTGTGACGAGATCTAACCGTGGAAACATCACAGAAAAAATTTGGAAATGGAGTTCGGTAGCCAGGAACTTGCGTATTGTGGTGAAATGTTCTGTGAAATGAACAATAAAGAAATAGGAGCATAACCTCTAGCCTTAAATAAAGAGAGAGAGAGAGAGAGAGAGAGAGAGAGAGAGAGAGAGAGAGAGAGAGAGAGAGA
>JAYMFT010118697.1:0-13318 GCA_038088735.1 Panulirus argus
GTGTGTGTGTGTGTGCGTGTGTGTGTGTGTGTGTGTGTGTGTGTGTGTGTGTGTGTGTGTGTGTGTGTGCGTGCGTGTGTGTGTGATTACAAATTGCTAATAAGGGGGAGAAAGTTTTACACTTGTGTTGTCTTGTCTTCTTAACCTTATATATATGTACCATGTCTTTACTCAGCTGTATGTATACACACACACACACACACACACACACATCATGACAGTCCTCTGACCTAAAAAAAATACCCAAAGCTAGATTTGAATTATGACCAGGTTTTGTGGGATTACAGAAATAGTGGTTTGAAAACACAAAGAAGGAAGGGACCAATTTATTTAGTTCATGATACACTAAGGGTATAATATGAATTATATAAATTACATAAATAAATCGATGTTTTAGATCCCAGAACAGTTCATACGTCTCTATTTACATACAAAATCCTCCAGTCAATAATCCTATATATATTTACAAGTACATATAATTTATATACATAATCTTTACATCTGTATATGATTTGTATATTACTGATGTTAGACATAGCACGTTAGGTCAATATGATTAGCATGGCTATATTTTGTTAGTGCGATTTGTAGTCTATTGGTTCGCGTTGGATTAGGGCAGTTAACAAATCCGCAGCTGGTTAAGGCAGATGCACCTGTAGTTAAACCAATTCACACGACCATGGTAAGTTAGGGTGCTGAGGAAGGTCATCTAGGATGCTCAACAAGGCCATAGTAAGTTAGATTCTCAGTAAAATTATCGTAAATTAGGGTGCCGAGGAAGGTCATTTAGGATGTTCAACAAGGCCACAGTAAGTTAGATTCTCAGTAAAGCTATGGTAAGTTAAGGTGCTCAGCAAGGCCGTTGTAAGTTAGATGGCTCAGCAAGGCCATACATAGTAAGCTTGGTGTGTGAAGATGATTAGGAAATGGAGGCTAGAATGACTGAAGAAAGATCTATATGAATGAATTACATGATTCTGATTTTTAGAAGAGGCTGAAGACGGCTGTTTCCGGCTTCAGAGGATGGTTGTCAGGGGGCCGCCTGGGGCAGCTCGATCCTACGGCGAAACGGTGACGAATATTTTTCATTCGCTGGTTCCCATCCTGCAGACGGCGCCGCAGAAGGGGAGCACACGCAAGAAGCCAGAGGCAAAGGGTGACGGTGATCGCCTGACGAAATAACTCAGGGTCGTGTGTCAACTGGTGGGTCTCCGTGGTGTAGCGGTTAGCGTTGTTGACCATGATGCATTGACGGGGGTCTAAGCCCGTTGGAGTTCGATTCCTTGCTCGCGTCGGTTGGTCCGCAAATCAACCCAGCTGTTCATCCACCCCGTAAGGGCTAGTCGATCATTTGAGTATCTGGCTAAGGGAATTGAATAAATAAAATGGCTTTCATGAGGGTATTCAGTTACCCGTACCGTCTCAGTTATCGCAAAAAACTAACAATTTAAAGCCTGTTTAGGTTCAGGATGACGTGGTTGAAGGATGACGGCGACGCTGCAGGAGGTGCCCAAGGACCTTACTGGGACTTCTTGGCGCCCTCCTCCAGGGAACGATGGACGGCGTAGGAGCTCTCCGCTTGGCTAGGGCCTCTGGAGTAGGACCTGTAAGGAGAGCGGTACCGGAAGTATTAGGTTTATGGCTCGGTTTAACATGAACAATATGGCAGTGCAATTCAATGTCGAACATTCCTCAATTTATCTTTTGTGTCCTCGTTGTGTTGCAGTGTCTTGAGAAGCTGTGAGGGACTCGAAGATGTCTGGCCATCTGGTAGGAAATGTAATTTAAGAAGTTCCTTGAAATATGACGGAGAGAAGGAAAGAATAATTATACATTCAGTCACATACAAAGTTAAGAAGGAAATCTTTACGTAAGTGTCTGAGGTGAAATGTCTTGTGTTCCACGTAGAACCTGCATAAACTAACCCTGATCTGTTCAGACCGTTCCTTGTTGCGGAACAGACAGTAGCGTCCACCAGCAGAATACAAGAGAAGGATTCAACAAAGCCTTAGTAACTACGGCAATTTCTATATTAGTCTTAACTCCGATGACAAATCACGCCAGTGATACAGCTGGCTGTTGATATCCCACACCTGCATAAGTAGTCATTTTTATACCGGTTCCAAGGAGATCTCATTTCTTGAGTGGGTGAGCAAGGTGGGTTTGTGAAGTGGTTGGGAAGGCGAGTTATCACAGTGGTTGGAAAAGCGAGTTATCACAGTGGTTGGGAAGACGAGTATCACAGTGGTTGGGAAGACGAGTGTCACAGTGGTTGGGAAGACGAGTGTCACAGTGGTTGGGAAGACGATTATCACAGTGGTTGGTAAGGCGAGTATCACAGTGGTTGGGAAGACGAGCGTCACAGTGGATGGGAAGGCGAGTATCACAGTGGTTGGGAAGACGAGTTATCACAGAGGTTGGGAAAGCGAGTTATCACAGTGCCTGGAGGGAGGCGACGAGTCCTGTATACTCACAAGGGCGCGGCGTAGGCGGTGGTATCCCTTCTTCGCCCTTGGGAAGCTGTGGGGATGAGGACGGCGAGGCAGCACAGCAGAAGCAAGCCGACCAGCACCATGCCCGAGTTGGTCACCACCACGGACTCGCTGGGGTTACCCGTCACCGTCACGAACTGCCGAGAGCCCTCCTCTGCTCCCTCCTCGTCCTCCTCCAGCAGATGCTGTTCCTCCTGGTCTCCTTGCTCCTCGCCGGCGTGGCTGACGGCGGCCATGGACGACGTCAGTAGAACGGCCACCACCACTGCCAAATTTCCTGAGTGACACCAGGCGAGGTCGTGAGACCCTGTACTCATCTACACTATGGAAGGAGGGAAGCTAAATGACATTGGATATTTTGCCTTCCCGACGTACGCTAAGGGGCGGCAGGCGGGGCAGGGCGAAGGAGGCGTTGAAGGAGGAAGAGCAGCTTTGATAATTCAATCAACATTATTTATTGGCCTTGATATGGATCGCATATGTGATCACAATCCTGGTTTATACAGAATTTCTGGACAGCGTGATGTGGTAAGCCGATGGCGACGTGACACGGGCAAAAAGTATGCCTTAATCAGTTCACGTCAGAGGGAGAGAGAGAGAGAGAGAGAGAGAGAGGAGGCTTAATTGCAGCTCCGAAGGCGTTCGTAGATCTGACTGGAAAGTGGGAAAGCTGTAGCACGAAAGACAGAAAAAAAGGAAAGGAATTCCCCAGTTGCGCTGATCCAGGGAAGCTGGGAGTATCCAGGATGGCCGACCCAGAGACCATGGGAAGTAAGAACCAGTCGCAGGCCTCTGGTGCAGGTCTTAAAGGCTGAGGGACACACACACACACACACACACACACAGAGCAGGAGCTGAAATGATACCTATAGAACAGAGATATGGAAGCAACACCACGGCTGAGGGAGTAAGAGAGAGATGGGTGCACTGGGATTAACAGCCGAAGCGTCTTTGAGATGGAGGCCTTTTGATTTCCCTCTGGCTAAGAGTAGCGGAAAAGTCACCTCAGATATATGAGCAGTATTCCATCTACTTACAAGAAGATAAATTACGACACCTCTACAACAGCCAAAGCTTATGGGAAGCAGATTTTGTGGTACCCATTACTTGGGGCATCCAGGATAGAGTGGAAGATATGGTTATACCTAGCAGGTTTATGTTACTGAGATTTAGAAAATATAGGTTATAAATTTTCGCCATACGCGTGTTGGGACTAACTAGGTTACAGCTTCTCCAAGATGCTGCACAGCTCCAGAATGAAGGGAAGGAAATCAACATATTCAGCGTGAGCCAAAGGAAGAGTAAAGGGAGTGACGAGAGGCGAGAGAGGAGTGTGTTGAACGACGTCGGTGGAATCATCAGCGGAACGGAGAACAACGTCAGAAGTCTGAAGACTGAATGTGGTTGATATATCAAGATTCAGTGGCTGGGAACTTACCTCTGAGAGCCATCTTTAGTAGTCTGTTGAGGCTGGAGTGTTGGTCGAGGAGGCGACGTCACGGCTGGATTAGTTACACTAGTCACACCATGCTGGCCGCCACACACTTTATATATACATAGCCTCATCACAGGTTCCCCCTCCAGTTTAGCCACTAGGTGTCATCATCGCCTGCAGGCGGTTTCCAGATGGTCCGCAAAGGGTCCGTCAGTGCACACCTGCTACAGTAGAGACCTAAATCGGGAGAAAATAACCCATGCGTAGTGGTCTGCCGTGCTATATATAGTCTCAGTTAATTAGTTGACTGTGTCTGGACCTCCGACTTTCTGCTTGCAGTCCATAGTCATGACGGGAGTCTCTGACAGACTGGTTAGTGTGGGTGTTGTATAGTCCGGCTGCTTCTGTCCAGTGCAAGGGCCCGGCCCATACATCTACAGGGACGCCCTGCTCTCGTGGGAATCCCCTTATCTTTTAAACATTCTCTCCTATCGTACAACTTAAACCTACGTATGTTGTCTGCATTAATCAAGGCCTCAGTCATTCTGTTCAATCTATCCACCACTCTTATACTATAAAAGTACCTCTTTTCATCTTTCTAATAAGTTTCTTGTTTGATTTCATGTTATGTCCTCTGGTTATTCTATCTCTGCGTCTCTAGAAGAACTGGTCACTGTCTACATCATTATTCTGTTTTAGAAATTCAAGGAAGTGCTCAGGTCACCCCTCACCTTTCTCTCTTCTAAGTTGGAATCAAAGGCCTCTAGCCTTTCCCTGTACCTCAGTTCTCTGACCGTAGAGCTGGTACCATCTTTGTTGCCCTCTCCTGGACCTTCTCTACCAGCTCTTTGTGCTTCTTTAGGCGCGGTGACCAGACCTGGCGAACATTTCCTTACCCATCAACATGAATAAAGTTCTGATGTTTGCTGGCAAGACACTATGTCTCCCTAACTATTCTCCTCAGGCGTGACTCTAGCGATAGGTTAGGGACGGTGTCGACTTCCAGGTCCTTCTAAACAAGAGGTTACTGCAGCCTTTTCCCTGCTGGATGACAATCGCATCTACGATTTCTTTCTCTGTGACCCGTCCTCATTGCTGTACATTTACGCGGGTTGAAGGTCATCAATCATGTATCAAGGTCCTATTGTAAGCTGATACAACCCTCAACGCTTATTCCTTCCTACCCCATGACCTCTGCATCATCTGCAAACATATTCAAATAGAGGTCCATACCTTCTGGCAATTCATTTACATAGATCAAAAAGAGTAATGGTCCCAGAACAGAACCCTGCGGTACTCCGCCGGTCACCTCGACCCGCTTGGAGGAGCCTTCTCTGAGATGCGTCCTTTGTTCCCTTCTACTGAGATAATCTTACAGCTATTGAAGGAGCGTCTCCTTTAGTCCTGTCTGGTGATACAGCGCTTTAAACAGACTCCCGTGCGGTGTGTGTGTGTGTGTGTGTGTGTATGCTTGTATGGGGTTAAGCTAGTTATCAAAGTTTATTACTCCGTTGATGTCAGGCCAACATTATGACTTGATGCCAAACGAGGCATTATGATTTTCCAGAAGCATAATCAGTTGTAGATATATAAATCTCATTTGAGGCTTACACGCCTCTTCTCATATATTTCCCAAACCACGAAAAGAAAAAGAAAAAAAAGCATCGACCTTTCTTTCATAAAAAAAACCTTAACGCAGAGACGGTATTCCACTTCTCGTTTTCTATAAGAGACTGTTGATCCTCATTTTCTTTCTTGAGGATCTATACATCATTGTTCACCTCGATCCATTGAGCGAATTTGTTCCTACAATACAAGAGGCATTCTAGCCTTATGTCTTTATCTAAAAATCTGAAGATGGTAAAGCAGTTTCTCTCATGCTCGCGTGACTGGAAGCAATAAATATCATGGTGTAAAAGATATGTAAACGTTCGGATGATTCGGCAAATGACTGCAGCCTGAAGTTGGAAGGTAGGTATGATACGAAGACTCTGCTATGAAGAGAAAGCTCCCTACACAACTGCGTGCAATATCTCTGGTTAATATCAAGCGTATGTGCCAAAGTTAGCCCGTCTAAGATTATGGCGCGCATGGCAGATGGCGTGTTGTGAAACTCTTCCTTGCCATTCCCAGGATGATTGAGGTAGTATATGTATGTATCGAATAAATGCAAAGGGGAAGATGAACAGCAGGTTCTGCTGTGGGCCAATGATTTTCTGCTTTGGGGGACTCGAACATGGGGCCTTCACACTTTACAACTCTGTAAGTGACTCAGTCAAGTTTGTAAGTTTATTTACAACACTGATAAACATGATACAAGGTAAGTGTTAAGTAATAAGAACAAAACTGTATAGTGGATTCCTAGTTTCCGTTTTCTTTGCCCCCTGTTCTCCATGCTGGGGAGACTATGGTAAACCATCTGGTTAAAAGAGGTTAAAGGAAAACTTTACAGATTTGTCTGAGAGAGAGAGAAAGAAAGAGAGAGAGTGAGAGAGAGAGAGAGAGAGAGAGAGATGGCACAAACGGGTCATATGAACCCCTCCATCTGCAGTCTCTTGGTGTCATATGTCGAGCCTTGTCGTGACGTAATTGTGACGCTCTGACTGCTGACGAACCCTCACGCGTTGCTATGTGACGTCGGTGTGTGACGTTCTGGCTACTGGCGACCCTTCAAGCGTTGCTGTGCGACATAGGCGTGTGACGGTCGGACTGCTGACAATCCCTGAAGCGTTGCAATGTGACGCAGATGGCCCTCTACAGGAACTTCTTGACACCATCTTCAAGAGACCGCAGGACGCCGTAGGAGTCCTCTGAGGCCTTGGCGATGGCGTAGGATCTAGGGGAGTGAAGGAAGGCAAACAGAAGGTCTGAGACGCGTTTGAGATGGTAGACCGTAATGTATCCACAGCTAAAAATAAATTCATAAATGGTAATCTCTACGATCTATCCACATGGTAAGTCAGCCCTCGTGCAGTGTAATAGGGGCCAGCAGTGCCGCTAGGTCCAGGTAGTGTGTCTGCAGTGCCACAAGCCTCTGGGCAGTGCCTGCGTCACACTGTCTGTAATCTCACTACGAACTAGTACATTAAACTCTTTACATAGAACATATATCCTCAATCACTGGACTCATAAAGCTAAAGACAGAGAGGCATACGAGGAACCCACTGGCCAATCTTGTTCAAACTAAGTGCAGAGACAAGGATTTTATAGTCCATCACCCATGTGACTCCTGTTAACGCCCAGCGTCAACTGCATGAGTAGTAATTTGAGAGTAATTTGGTCATGTGTTCAGCTCATACGAGCTGCAGTGTGGTGGCTAGTGGAGAGAGCCAATCTAGTGTTTTCAAGGTCCACTTGATCTTGGCCCTTGCGCCTAGCTTGGATTACTATGTGTACTGAGCTCTTCTGTAGTACCCCATTATCTTCACTACACCCTTATCTTCACTCTCATCTTCACTGTACCCACATCTATGTGCACTATACTATACTGCACCCTATCTTCACAACGCCCTCATCTTCATCTTCATCTTCACATTACCCTCATCTTCACAAAGCAAGGTGCCCATGTTGGCTAAAGGTCGACCTTGAACTTCATCCACAGACAGACACACAGACACACACACAACACCAGTTTTGTATATTTACAGATACAGATAATCAGATCAAATTATATGAATGACTGACTGCAGGAGCCTTAGAAATAGTTTAGGATTTATTTCTGCAATGAAAATGACATCGAGTCTGGTTCGAATAAGTGGGTTCGGGTGGGTTAGGTGAGGTAGAGTGAGTCAGGTGGGTTAGATTGTGGGTTGGACGGGTTAGGCTGGGTGTAGGTGGGTTAGGTGGATTCGTCTGTCATAAGTGGGTAAGGTAAGTGGAGGAGTGGATCATCCAATGGCTGGTCATCAGGCGTGTCCGTGCTGGCCGTCACGGAACGCCCTGTGACGCACAGTACGTGCCGTTGTGACGGCATGCGCCGTGCGTCCTCACGCTGCTGGGAAGAAAGTGAACTCTCAAGTCTGCGGCAAGAGGCGCTCGAGATACTCACAGTGATGGAAATGCCTCCGAAGCCGCCGACGCCGTAGCGTACTCGCCGAAGGCCTTCCTCTTGCGTCCAGCCAGGGCGGCGCCCACGATGGCTGTCAGGGTGAAGAACAGGAGGAGGCCCACCAGCAAGATGCCTACAGAGCCGACCACCTCTATCTGGTTGTTGATGTCTGTGAAGAAGAGCCGCGATAGTGCTCCCTCCTCCTCTTCCTCCTTCTCCTCCTCCTTCTTCTGTGCCTCCTGCAGGTGTTGCCGGTGCTGTGTGGTCTCCTCAGCAGCATAGCTGGCTAGGACGACGACGCACAGAAGTGCCAACACAGTAGCCAACATCCCTGGGAAGGCAGGATGGTCCAGTAGGACTTAAAGACCGATTAATCATTTCGATTTTGATACACGGAAAATAAGATTCCGATATACGAATCAGATCAAAGATTCACTAAATCTACTGAATCCCCTGAATGTATGCATCATCCAAAAAGCAGACGAAATAGGTTCAACAGGGACATCATGTTGTTCTAAATGTTTGTATTAGATTTTGTGAGACTATCTGATGTGTACATGAGAAGGGGGCCCTGCCCTATGTATTTGTGTGTTCAGCAACCTGGCGTCTTCGTCAGGGCTCCACCACCCTGGCCTTCACATCAAGGCTCCACCAACCTGGCCTCTCCACCAGGGCTTCATCATCCTCCCCTCCCCATCAGGGCTTCACCAACACCGGGACCTGCCTGGAGTTTATAACTACAGCCAGACACCGAGACGTCTTACACTGGGGTTCTCTGTAACCCACGCCACAGTACCCCTCTTGCCTAAGTAACCTTTGGCTCTTCAGTGCAGAGGGTGGACACCATACCAAATACTCAAGAGGGGATAGAAGAAAAATAGACATAAAGCCAATATATAAGACGAGACGACATTTTTGATCTATGCTATCTCGAACGCATTGCTTTGTGAGATCACGCAGGACGTCTGATGTCTCCTTGCATGCACATTACTGTCAAGGCTGTCCGATCACTGCGGAAATCACATTAAGCTACGTGAATTAAGCCAAGAACCTCCTACCCTTCAAGACCATCTTGGTGTGTCTGTGTGTCTGTGTGTATGGCTGAGTTCGAAGCGTGGCGAAGTTGGAACGTCCCAAGTGGCTGTCTCTGAGACACTGGGGTCCTCATCGAGTCACTGCATTATTTATATGCTGAACCAGTGACCTGGCAAGAGCTGGCGGTCACTGTATGCAGCATCCTCCGCCTGTAGTGGCCCATATGGCTGTGTTGGGTACGGCTGACATCTCGCTGTGTGGTCATGCCTGGCAATAATGAACGGTGAACATCCATTGTGGCTACAGAGACCACCAGAATTACATCATGGACCCAGACTGGGTCGTGAGATCCATGTGAAGACACGGAGGAAATATTTTTGAAAATAATTAAAAAAAAAGATTAAGACGACTACCAAGTACGACTCAACGCACACCGAAGACGCTGAAAGCCTAACTCCTCAATTGGTCGTCACCCACCAGCGATCGGTTGAGTCGTACCCATTTACTTCGAAACCGCTTCGGAACTTCAGGTTCGGATCATCAGTGACGTACTAACGAAAGGCAAATAGAATACATCTAAGTATCAGTCGATGATGGTAAGACGTTATTCGCCGGGTTTACAAATCGACGTGAAATCAGACGAAGGAAAATAGAACATAGTTGAGGTAAATAGGAAATGATCTCTATGAAAAGCTGTTTTCATGACCGAAAAGATTATAACGAAAAGATCTGAACTCTGCTGAACGAAGCTGAAAACGCCAACGCCATGGCAAAGACCATCAAGTGAATAAGAAAAGATATGAAAACAATGGAATATCTAGCAATTCATTTGGATATATAAGAATCAGATTACATAATTACGTTCATTGAAGAGACAGAAAACGGAAGAAAATATCAGAAAATGTGTTTGTATACATAAACAAGTTTTCTATGAGAAAGGGGATTGGTCTCTGGACTGCTAACAGCACGAGTGTGGTTCTTCGGTCGTTTGAAGGTGTGGTGTGACCAGGGCTCGGCTCGTGATGAGGGTGTGAGTTGCAGGACAGGATAGGAGACATTTTTAGTGTTGCCTCAACCACGGTGAGGGAAAGGGTAAGCTGTAGAGAGGTGACCCCCAGACGTTATGACCAGGTGTTGTGACCACAGACCCCCGTAAGGGCAAAGGGTGTGACCACAGACGGTGTGGCCAAAGATACTGTGACTACGGATGCGCTGTAACGGGAGTGTGACGACAGATGGTGTGACAGACAGACAGACAGACAGACAGGGTGACCTGTGACCTCTCAAATGTTATGATCACGGTGTGACTACAGACTGCGTGACCGTAGACATTGTGACCATAGACAGTGTGACCACAAACAGTGTTACAACAGTATTACGACAAACAGCGTGACCTGAAACAGTGTTACTACAGTGTGACCTCAAAACAGCGTTACCACAGTGTTGCCACAAACAGTGTGACCATAAACAGTGTTACCACAGCGTTACTGCAGTCAATGGAACCACAGAAAGCGTTATAACAACCAGTGTGGCCGCAAACTGCGGACGGGGTCGGTCGAATGAGAGGGACACCAGTGCGGCTGCCAACCTGCGGCTGCGGCGTCCCCACGGACGCCTGAGTCGCACTCCCCCCCCCCCCCCCACCCCCCGCATCTACCATCCAGAGTACGGGACACACACAAACACACACACACACACACGCACATAAACACACACATAAACACACACATAAGCACACATACACACACATACACACACATACACAAATACATGCACACACACACACACACACACACACACGCTATAGAAGCCCCAGGAAGTAGCCAGCGGTGTATCCAATCATCGTAAGAAGTGAGTGTTTAATGATATTTGGTAGACTGCTCCTGCAGGACTTTTCTATTATCTTCCTGTCCATCCATCTATCTGTTAATGTATTCATCTATATATACCATTTAATTTTCCCCCGTTCCACTGTATTACTGATGGGTTGCGTACACACTGTATTTTGGTTGGTTCATCACACACGCCCACTGCGACATCCCAGGTGGGTTTAACGCGTCATGCATCTCCCGAAATCCAAACACTCGACATCTCCCGAGCATTTCTACTTTTTCTACGACTATTTCAGGTGTAGTATATTTAGCAAGATAACCCTGTCATAGACCGCCTGGTCATCTGTTATCTGTTCATTCTATGTACGTTCCTCCAGCAGATAACCTCGTCATAGACCATCAGGTCTTCTCTTATATGTCCTTCCCATGTACTGTCCTCCAGCAGATAACGCCATCATAGACCATCAAGTCATCTGTCGTTCCCATCTACTGTCCTCCAGCAGATAACCTCGTCATAAGACCATCAAGTCATCTGTTATCTGTCCCTCCCATGTGCTGCCCTCCAGCAGATAACCTCATCATGGACCATCATATCTCCTGTTATCTGTCCTTCCCATGTACTCCTATGCAGTCTGAAGTGCCCCAAGCCCTTAAAAAAAGGATCACTTTCCGAATCCCTCCACCTGGTTCTTGGGTCCACCTAATTTTGACACATCCATACGTCCTTCATGGCCGTCTAGTCTGTCTTGAGGAGACATTCCTTCATACGATTTTCAGCTCAAAATTTTCGCAGCAGTCGTCTCTCTAAACATCTTTACCATTTTTCAATTCATTTACCACTGACAATACGACAGATGTTAGCCATCTTAAATATGAGGCTTTTACAGCAGTCTCCAGCTGGACTTCATTTTACTCGATGTTCCTTCGTTGCGTTCATCTGGTATCAACCTCAGCTTTTGGAAACCTCAGTCTCTAGTGATCACCACTATGTGACCCCTCCTTACAGCATATGCTGTCCTCACTGATTTTTGCCTGTAATCCAAGCAAATTTATCGTGCACCCAATGCTGATTTGTGGGCGGTAGCGCAAAAGGATTTATAGAGGTCACAAAGGGTCTTAGTCAGACCCCCAGTGGCTTGATATTACCAAACATTTCATTTGTAACACGTTCACCCTCCTTTCCGTACTTCTCAACGTCGAGCCCACGCCTCGCATCCGCACAACACTGTCGGGACTCCTATACCTTCAAACACACCCCATCCTTTCTCCCCACAGGCAGTGACCTCTCTTTTTACACACATTCTTCAGTGCACCCAGAACCTTTGGCTCCATCTTCCATGCTATGGCTAACCTCAACACGCATCTTATCGTCCACGAAAACATTTACAAAAACTATACCATTGTGGCAGGAAATATCCTTGAGGCGTTCCAGCAATCATTTTCAGTCAATCAGCACATTCATGAACACTTTCACACACACCCTTAACTGCATTCATCACAATTCCATGAACGCCAGTTGATGCCACATTCACCAATGGTCTATTTCTGTTCACCTTATCACATTTCTTTTCTCCTTCCCTGAACGCTGCACTCTCAGCCTCATATTTTCTCACAGACGTTCTCTATACTGGCCTCCGACAGTAGATTAAAAGGTTTCATCTCATCATGCTGAGGTACGATCCTGCCTCATGCCTTGCTAACAGTGCTAAGAGGGATTACCAACCCCACCTTGCTCTATCCTGCCATCATTTTCACTTGTTATGTAGAAGACACTGAAACAGTCACTGAATTCTTCCAAAACCCTGTTTTCTTTTCTTATGTTAGCGGAGACGGCACGGGCAGGTGACGCCCTAATCAAGGCCATCCCATTAACGCTATATATAGATATATAAGGGACAGGGCAGAAAGAATGCTTCCCACGTATTCCACAGCGTGTCGTAGAAGGCGACTAAAGGGGGCGGGAGCGGGGATCTGGAAACCCTCCCCTTCTTGTATTTCAATTTCTAAAAGGGGAGACAGAGGAAAGAGTCAAGCGGGGAGTGCTCATCCTCCTCGAAGGCTCAGATTGGGGTGTCTGAGTGTGTGGATGTAACCAAGATGAGAAGACAGGAGAGATAGGTGGTATGTTTGAGGAAAGAAACCTGGATATTCTGAATCTGAGTGAAACGAAGCTCAAGGGCAAAGGGGAAGAATGGTTTGGAAATAAGTTGGTAGTGAAGTCAGGGGTTGGTGAGATGATAAGGGATAAGGAAGGAATAGCACTACTCCTGAAGCAGGAGTTGTGGGAGTGTGCAATAGAGTGTAATTAAGTAAATTCCAGATTAATGTGGGTAAAACTGAAAGTGGATGGTTATGAAAAGGAAGATCGTGAAAGGCAAGTGTTTTGGGAGCAGCTGAGCGAGTGTGTCAGCAGTTTTGGTGCACAAGACCGGGTATTAGTGATGGGTGATTTAAATGCGAAGGTGAGTAATGTGGC